>WNWK01000740.1:205000-362500 GCA_009830355.1 Cherax destructor | reverse complement strand
CGCATGCACGTAACAACGCTGCTGCGCATGCACGTCACAACGATGCTACGCATGCACTTCACAACGCTGCTGCTCATGCACGTCACAACGCTGCTACGCATGCACGTCACAACGCTGCTACGCATGCACGTCACAACGCTGCTACGCATGCACGTCACAACGCTGCTATGCATGCACGTCACAACGCTGCTACGCATGCACGTCACAACGCTGCTACGCATGCACGTCACAACGCTGCTGCTCATGCACGTCACAACGCTGCTGCTCATGCACGTCACAACGCTGCTGCTCATGCACGTCACAACGCTGCTGCGCATGCACGTCACAACGCTGCTGCGCATGCACGTCACAACGCTGCTGCAGCATGCACGTCACAACGCTGCTGCGCATGCACGTCACAACGATGCTACGCATGCACGTCACAACGCTGCTGCTCATGCACGTCACAACGCTGCTGCGCATGCACGTCACAATGCTGCTGCGCATGCACGTCACAACGCTGCTGCGCATGCACGTCACAACGCTGCTGCGCATGCACGTCACAACGCTGCTACGCATGCACGTCACAACGCTGCTGCTCATGCACGTCACAACGCTGCTGCTCATGCACGTCACAACGCTGCTGCTCATGCACGTCACAACGCTGCTGCGCATGCACGTCGCAACGCTACTGCTCATGCACGTCACAACGCTGCTGCTCATGCACGTCACAGCGCTGCTGCTCATGCACGTCACAACGCTGCTGCTCATGCACGTCACAACGCTGCTGCTCATGCACGTCACAACGCTGCTGCGCATGCACGTCACAACGCTGCTGCTCATGCACGTCACAACGCTGCTGCGCATGCACGTCACAACGCTGCTGCGCATGCACGTCACAACGCTGCTGCTCATGCACGTTACAACGCTGCTGCTCATGCACGTCACAACGCTGCTGCGCATGCACGTCACAACGCTGCTGCTCATGCACGTCACAACGCTGCTGCTCATGCACGTCACAACGCTGCTGCGCATGCACGTTACAACGCTGCTGCTCATGCACGTCACAACGCTGCTGCTCATGCACGTCACAACGCTGCTGCTCATGCACGTCACAACGCTGCTGCTCATGCACGTCACAACGCTGCTGCGCATGCACGTCACAACGCTGCTGCGCATGCACGTCACAACGCTGCTGCGCATGCACGTCACAACGCTGCTGCGCATGCACGTCACAGCGCTGTTCCTGACACATTTCTCGGTTCCTCTTGTTCAAGTCTTTTTATAGAAATTCGGTGCATGACGGCCAGCGCTCATTAGCAATTATTGTCTTATGTAATATCCACTTATGTAGTAAAGAAGAGAAACGAGAAAAGTTACTTTAATATCTTTACTATGCACATCATACCCACCCACCCTGTGGGCGTAGTCAAAAGATTACAGAGGAAGTAATGGGTCCAGGAACTGGGCCTCAACCTAAAATAGAATAGTGCTAGTTTATTTACTTCATAAATAAGACTGGAAATTGAAATGGCTGTTAACTAAAACTGATAATTGGTATATATATATATATATATATATATATATATATATATATATATATATATATATATATATATATATATATATATATATATATAGGTACAAATTGTGGGACCCATAGCCTCGGAGAAGTGGATAAAAAGGCTTCAAGAAAGAATATTTGGATTTCTTCCTGATGCCATTTGAATATTCCACTTCTCCTACCACCCATCTTTTTTTTTTTTTTTTTACCAATAGGTATATTTTATTACATAATATGGTACAAAAGATTTAAGAGATACTGTTGATATAAAGATGGCATATACAATACACGAGGTGAGAGATACATGTCTAGTACATATATTATATATATATATATATATATATATATATATATATATATATATATATATATATATATATATATATATATATATAAAGAATGAAATGCTAAACTATTTTATTTTATGCATCACAAACACAGTCTCCATTATTCAGAAGAATTCCAGAAACAAAGAAATTATTTCTTATTAATTAGATCAAATGAGGACATTTGCAAGAAACAAATACTTCCCTATCAACACCAAGAATCCTGAAAGTTATTGTCATTTTAACAGAATCAGTTGCAGAGTGTCTCCGTATGTAAAGTTTATGAATTTCATATCATTTATCACTGCAACAACAGCATAACCTATGTCCTCTACCTTCATTATTATATCCAATATCACTTTATGCATATTTGATTGATCAAAATTAAATTCTTTCTTGTGGTTTATATTGCACATCCATTCCTTTATTATAGCACCATTCCCCATTAATATTCATGTCTTCTAAAGACATAAAAGAAAGTTTCTTAACTGGATTGAAGGCTTCTGGTTTTGCTGTCATTAATAACAACACAGATGATAATATGCTAGGTACTCATAATAAAGTTTTGCCCGTTCTTTCAATGTGCTCTCACTAGACAATGGATATTGCTTTTTGGTTCTCCAGTATTTGTACCATGGAGGACTGAGATCTGGCAGTGTTATCATCGCTCCATTCACTCACTTTTTACTGGCTTATAATAACCTTAATTTGTGTTTTACTATAAAAAAAGGTTTTAGAATATTTTCTACTCTATCACTAACAGCAATTTCAATTACAATTTTCACACCTTCCTTCAAATAAACAATGGTATCATTATACAAATAATGTTCTTTTAATGTGTGGTGAGGGAAGCACATTTAATGTCACGGGGACGGTCCGTCATGATTCATCAGGGGCACCAGCTGACCTTGATCTTGGCCAGACTAACTTATGTGCGTCGTCACCATGTAGAGACATTCAGAGGTGGGCAGAGAGCTGAAAATGGTTGAGAACCCTTGGGACAAGTGATCAGTTAGGAGCTACTTAGAAGTCATAGGATCACCACACTATACCTTTAACCCAAACAAATCATGAGGCTCAATAATATAAATTTACGCTTACAGTTTTTCACCCTGTATCATAACGATAAGATTTCTGAGATGAAAGCTAGTGGAGTTGAGAGCTTGCCGGTGCCTAATCGCTGAGAATTATCAGCGTGGGAGTCCGGCTAGAGCCTTCGTTTACAGGTCTCTGGCTGTCTGTTGTCGAGGACAACACAGTCTGTCTTTCATCTCAGTCATACATCATCATGGCTACTGCTGTTCCTCCTACTGTTGCTGCTGTTACAGGTGGAAGACTTGCTGGAAAGAGGATTGTGGTGACTGCTGCTGCTCAAGGTGAGTCTATGCGGACAGCAAAGAAGGTCACCCACAACATAGAGTATCTGGTATTTAATGTAAGGTAATCACAACACCGCGTCTAGGTCAAGCAATCACACCATAGTATGGTGTAAGATAATCACAATAAATCATTAATGCCGTGGATTTTGTCACCATATTACATTCTTCAGCCTACATTCACTGTATGTGAATGTAGTGTTCGTGTAGGTAACTACACGAATTGTGGACACTTATAAACACTTCAGGACATTTATTAAAGGGAATATTTCGCCACAAGTGGCTTCATCAGTCGTTCCTCATCCACGGCAAAACATTCGACTGCTCGTAGGCTGGCGGTGATTGTTGCCAAAACTATCTACGAACGATCTTCTGAATCACCTTATTGGCAGTCAAATAGTCGACTGTCCACTGAAGCAGCAGAATCCGCTTCGGATTTATTTCCGAATTAAGTTTGTAAGCAGGGAACAAAAAATGGGAAATATGTTTTCTTGCCTTCACCACTCTGTTAGTGACTCCCGAGCCAAGACTGTATTGAGTCGTAAACATTTCCTTGGCACTTTCACTAAGTGTTCAAAACTTCTCCCCCCCTTCCTCCTTTTTTTTGGGATGGGGGGGGGGGGAGCTTCTCAAGTGTGTGGTCTTCACCGCCTGGTAAAACGTTTAAGTTTTACAAGAAGTCGACTTTTGACGCTGCAAGCTACGGAGAATTCCATCAGTTTTTTTATAAAAAAAAATTCGTAAACATTACCAGAGGGAGACTGCGTTTGAGGTTCATTGTTGTCCTTGTGAGGTTTATTGTTGTTCTTGTGATTTTTATTGCTGTTTTTGTGAGGTTTATTGTTGTTCTTGTGAGGTTTATTGCTGTTCTTGTGAGGTTTATTGCTGTTCTTGTGAGGTTTACTGCCGTTCTTATAAGGTTTATTGCTGTACTTGTGAAGTTTATCGTTGTTTTTGTGAGGTGTATTGCTGTTCCTGTCAGGTTTATTGCTGTTCCTGTCAGGTTTATTGCTGTTCCTGTCAGGTTTATTGCTGTTCCTATAAGGTTTTTTTCTGTTTTTGTAAGACATGCACTACTATCCTTGTGAGTCTCGTTACTATCCTTGTGAGTCTCGTTACTATCCTTGTGAGTCTCGTTACTATCCTTGTGAGTCTCGTTACTATCCTTGAGTCTCGTTACTATCCTTGTGAGTCTCGTTACTATCCTTGTGAATCTCGTTACTATCCTTGTGAGTCTCGTTACTATCCTTGTGAGTCTCGTTACTATCCTTGTGAGTCTCGTTACTATCCTTGTGAGTCTCGTTACATCTTGAGTCTCGTTACTATCCTTGTGAGTCTCGTTACTATCCTTGTGAGTCTCGTTACTATCCTTGTGAGTCCGTTACTATCCTTGTGAGTCTCGTTACTATCCTTGTGAGTCTCGTTACTATCCTTGTGAGTCTCGTTACTATCCTTGTGAGTCTCGTTACTATCCTTGTGAGTCTCGTTACTATCCTTGTGAGTCTCGTTACTATCCTTGTGAGTCTCGTTACTATCCTTGTGAGTCTCGTTACTATCCTTGTGAGTCTCGTTACTATCCTTGTGAGTCTCGTTACTATCCTTGTGAGTCTCGTTACTATCCTTGTGAGTCTCGTTACTATCCTTGTGAGTCTCGTTACTATCCTTTGAGTCTCGTTACTATCCTTTGAGTCTCGTTACTATCCTTGTGAGTCTCGTTACTATCTTGAGTCTCGTTACTATCCTTGAGTCGTTACTATCCTTGTGAGTCTCGTTACTATCCTTGTGAGTCGTTACTATCCTTGTGAGTCTCGTTACTATCCTTGTGAGTCTCGTTACTATCCTTGTGAGTCTCGTTACTATCCTTGTGAGTCTCGTTACTATCCTTGTGAGTCTCGTTACTATCCTTGTGAGTCTCGTTACTATCCTTGTGAGTCTCGTTACTATCCTTGTGAGTCTCGTTACTATCCTTGTGAGTCCGTTACTATCCTTGTGAGTCGTTACTATCCTTGTGAATCTCGTTACTATCCTTGTGAGTCTCGTTACTATTCTTGTGAGTCGTTACTATCCTTGTGAGTCTCGTTACTATCCTTGTGAGTCTCGTTACTATCCTTGTGAGTCGTTACTATCCTTGTGAATCTCGTTACTATCCTTGTGAGTCTCGTTACTATCCTTGTGAGTCTCGTTACTATCCTTGTGAGTCTCGTTACTATCCTTGTGAGTCTCGTTACTATCCTTGTGAGTCTCGTTACTATCCTTGTGAGTCTCGTTACTATCCTTGTGAGTCTCGTTACTATCCTTGTGAGTCTCGTTACTATCCTTGTGAGTCTCGTTACTATCCTTGTGAGTCGTTACTATCCTTGTGAGTCTCGTTACTATCCTTGTGAGTCTCGTTACTATCCTTGTGAATCTCGTTACTATCCTTGTGAGTCTCGTTACTATCCTTGTGAGTCTCGTTACTATCCTTGTGAGTCGTTACTATCCTTGTGAATCTCGTTACTATCCTTGTGAGTCTCGTTACTATCCTTGTGAATCTCGTTACTATCCTTGTGAGTCTCGTTACTATCCTCGTGGTTCAGGTGTGTAAACAGACGTTCAGCTTACAGGTGTAATGAACAGCTGTGTAAACACATCTTTGCCTTACAGATGAAGCACAGTACACGTGTGTAAACAAAATCTTTGACATTTAGGTACGTAAAAAAAACTCTGGCTGACAGGTATTGCGCTTTACAGGTGTTTAAACGAGCTTCTACCCTATAGGTGTGCGAACAAAATATCTGGCTGTGTGTGTAACAACACATCTGGCTAATAGTTGTTACTCTGGACAAGTGTTTAAACACACTTTTGGGTTACAAGTGTGTGAACAATATCTCTGACTTTCAGGTGTGTAACGACACGTCTGGTTTACACATATTGCCCCACAGGCGTGAAATAGCTCATCTGACTGGCAGGTGTGACACTGCACAGGTGTGTAACTAATCTCTGGGTGGCAGGTGTGTGGCACTGTAGAGGTGGGTAACCACATCTCTGGCTTACAGGTATTGGTCGAGCCACACTGGAGAGCTTCCTGAAGGAGGGAGCCTCGCTGGTGGTCGCTGTCGACTTCGATGCCAAGAAACTACAGGAACTCGATTCCTGGCCCCGTGAGTACACCACCTCCGTGTAGTCTAGACTCTAGAGTACTGTACTTTCTTTTCCCTGCTCTCCAGAGTACTATATTTTGTTTTCCTTCCTCTCTAGAGCACTATATTTTATTTTCCTTTCTCTCTAGAGTACTATATTTTATTTTCCTTGCTCTCTAGAGTACTATATTATCTTCATTTATAACCTCGACTCTATGTCCGGCATCGTGTCACTGTAGTATTACTCGCCTTCTCACCTGACCAAGTCTAAGAAATTAGAAACAAAGGAAGAAGCAAGACACTAGATTACCTAAATTTACAGATGAATATGAGGACATCAAGAAATACGAATAAGACACGTTTGCAACACTTGGGTTTGTTTACTGCCCAGTTGTTTTTCCTGCACAACAAGCTCTTTCAGTTGAATACAGTGGAACACAAAACTGGGAACAGTAGAAGTAATTTTGACGTGATCAGCCCGTCGCTGATAGTATGAGACAGCGACTCGATCAATGCATTGGCAAGCAACTGGAGGGACTCTCCACTTCCTACTAGACTGATCACGTCAAAACTACTTCTACGGCTTCCAATTCTGGGTTCACCTATATTCGACTGAAGTATCCTGTTGTGCAGGCGATACGTTTGGGTAATAAAAATACACACGTATTGCACATGTGTCTTATTCAACAACTTGTCGGTACTCTGTACCATAAATAATCTGATATGTATCTGACACAGCAACACCATGGTATCTTGGTACATTGAAAGTATCCTACAACTCCTGCGTCGTGGACCATGATCACCTGTGATGGCACCTCCAGCTGCTTCTACTCTAGTTTATAATGTCTGGCCGCATGTCTATGCTTTAACCAACTGGCTAAGAGAGTTGCGCGTCCGTCTGATGGAGTATCGAGTCTACAATACACCTTGCGCTGAGGGCCCACCCGGGTTTAGTTCTCTACTTAAATATACAGTCGAAGGCAATTAGTTTTTTAACAAAGTTCCGCTTCCTTGGCAACAACTTTTTTTCCGGGTGTGAAAATCACCAACTGTTGCTCCAACTTATATTTAATAATGAAGATAACTTGGTCCAAACAGCAAAGTTTTCTTATATATTCGATGGTCTTCGTAAATACAAACTGAGATTTCGCTATATTGTAATTGTAAAAAATGAATTAAAACAAAGGCTGGTGCTTTTCACATCTTATTCTAAGAAAAAAACCTTACTTGGAGACATTTTATCTGCCCATATTGTCCAGCAGACTGCGTTGTGGCTGGTAACACATAGTTCTGCAGTTTGAACCCCAACCATTTCATTTCTCTCACCTTATTACTCTCACGGAGCGGTTGTGGCGTACAGGTGTGGCGTGTCGTGTTCTCGATGTGAGGGATGGTCCCGGGGTTCGAACCCTCGCAGAAAACTTCAGCAATATTGATGTTCTCTTCAACTGCGCAGGGTAAGTCTTGCTCCCTCCTCACCCTGTGTTGTCAAGCTCAGAACACCGGTGAGTTAAGTTAAGCATCATTTTGTAGCCTCTAGGATACAACATGCAGGTTACAGCATTTTATTTAAAAGAGGCTTCATTCACCAGCAACTTTATTAATTCTTACAGAAAATATATAGTGGCTGAGGAGAGGTCTGTGAGTGGCTGAGCAGACAGGGGAGACATCCTGTGTGATAGCAGTGTTAGGTTTAGTGAAAATTAGTTTAGCTAATACTTATGAGGTTGAGAATAAACCTGAATTTAATGATTTTTTTTGTAGTGGCGATCAGTGCCTAATTTGCCTTCGGGGAACTTTATCAAATGTTTTTCAGTGTTCCAGTGTATTGTACAAGTGTCGTTCGTGTCATTCATCAGTGAAGCACAGCTATGTTCTCTGATCTTTGTGTTTAAGTCCTCGCAAGTTTCACCGACGTAATACTTTTCACATCCTTCACAAGGTATGATGTAGATCCTGGCAGAGGCATTCTTGGATATAATTTTTTTTTTAAATCTTTGATGGTATTAGATGCTATATTAGCAAATACAATGTTTCCTATGGATTTTGGTATTGGATAAGTTATTGATTGTGTTGTTAACAAGGTTCATTATGTATCTGGTGTGGGTGGAGTATTGTTTGGCCTTGTGTAATTTGTTCTCGGGTCTTCTT
The DNA here is from genome assembly GCA_009830355.1 of Cherax destructor. Classification (NCBI taxonomy): domain Eukaryota; kingdom Metazoa; phylum Arthropoda; class Malacostraca; order Decapoda; family Parastacidae; genus Cherax; species Cherax destructor. Next base: position 353,985 of record WNWK01000740.1, on the reverse strand, counting down.
ATGCAAGCAGTGTAGATCAGTAATGATCACACGACTTGCTCTGTTATCGTGATGGAATAGAAAGTGTAGCTAGACGTCACTGTTAGAGTTTATGGTAAACCATGAAATCTAGTTTATCACCATTTTTGCAGATTCAAGACGTCCATTAAAAAAAGAATTCGTCGAATATTTTTCTTTCTCTTTTATGACAAACTTTATTGAAGGATTCACCAGGTTTAGGTTGTTAAGTAGATTTAAGGTGTTGAGGCGTCTCAGAGCAATGACTAAGATATCGTCTATTTATCTCAGCCATGTTACATGTCTAGGGATGTGAAATTTTAAGCTTTCCTTCTCCAGATGCTCCATACACAATCAGGCCACGAGTGCTATCAGTGGTAAGACCAAGGCCATGTATGGAGTCCTCGAAAGAGAAATAATTATAGTCGATATACAGCTTATTGCTTCAAGGAAGTCAGTGGCAGAGAGAGAAGAGAGAGAGAGAGAGAGAGAGAGAGAGAGAGAGAGAGAGAGAGAGAGGAAGGTTCAGTCCATCGTGAATCGTTCTGTGTAGATCAATGGCTTGTTGTACTAGGTACCTTTGTGAAGCTGGGCGCAACATGGAAGGTAAAAAGTTTCTTCTTTTTAAACACAGGCGATCTTACCAGTCTTTTCTGCACCTCACGGACCTCTCCTCAGATATTATATTCTCTCATACTTCTCTTCTCCATGGATAGATGAAGCTCCCAGTGGACACATCTAAATAAAATGCCATAATCCGCACACTGTCTTATTTGTGTCGCTATAACGTACGTTTTTTTTCTTCTTAGAGATACCAGTAAATCAGTATTTACAACATAGCGTCCGAGGATTATTAAAAGTAATTATCTCCTCATCATAGCGTTCTAGGAAGATTAATGCTTCTCGTCTCTTCACCTGGTCAGATATGTTCACCAAGGAAACATTCTGGAAACCAGCGAGGAGAGTTGGGACTACAGCTTTGATGTCAATGTCAAGAGCATGTACCATTTTATCCAAGCCTTCCTACCCCAGGTTGGTATCACTTTATCCAAGCCTTCCTACCCCAGGTTGGTATCACTTTATCCAAGCCTTCCTACCCCAGGTTGGTACCACTTTATCCAAGCCTTTCTACCCCAGGTTGGTACCACTTTATCCAAGCCTTCCTAACCCAGGTTGGTACCACTTTATCCAAGCCTTCCTACCACAGGTTGATACCACTTTATCCAAGCCTTTCTACCCCAGGTTGGTACCACTTTATCCAAGCCTTCCTAACCCAGGTTGGTACCACTTTATCCAAGCCTTCCTACCCCAGGTTAGTATCACTTTATCCAAGCCTTCCTACCCCAGGTTGGTATCACTTTATCCAAGCCTTCCTACCCCAGGTTGATACCACTTTATCCAAGCCTTCCTACCCCAGGTTGATACCACTTTATCCAAGCCTTCCTACCCCAGGTTGATACCACTTTATCCAAACCTTCCTACCTAAGGATGGAATGTATATATATATATATATATATATATATATATATATATATATATATATATATATATATATATATATATATATATATATATATATATATATATATATATATATATATATATATATATATATATATAGTGTGTGTGTGTGTGTGTGTGTGTATGTGTTATAGAAATCTTATTTGTGGTACAGATGCTGGAGAAAGGCCGAGGGTCTATCATTAACATGTCTTCAGTAGCCAGCAGTATTAGAGGCATAGAACGTCGCTGTGTGTACGGCGCCACCAAGGCTGCAGTCATAGGCCTTACTAAGGCCGTTGCCCGGGACCATGTACGTCAGGGAGTCAGGTTAGGCCTTCTCTTGTACTTTTCATAGGTTAAACTAGTTCATGTTGGCTGGATTAACAGTGGCAAAGATAGGCTAATCTACACGAAGGCTAGTCTTGACCAAGAAAGGTTAGTCTTGACAATGACTAGTCTTGACGAAGATAGGCTAGTCTTAACAAAGATAAGTTAGCCTTAACAAAGTTGAGTAGGCTTGGCAAAGTTGCATTAATGCTATATTCTAACATTTTAACAACTGCTCGGCCATAATGTGGAACAAACTACCTAACCTGTGTCTTCCCTGACAACTCTGTGACTTTCTGGATTTTCTTTATGTCTTCCCTGACACCTGTATGTCTTCTCTAATATGCTTACTAACACATCTGTACCTTCAGTAGCATGGTGGTGCCTCCCTGACATCACCAGTTAAAATTCCGATTTTTTTTCCACTTGCTCACCATTAATGAACGGGGAGTTTTCTTAGTTTAACTAAAACAAGAGAGGGACTGGTGGCAGCTTATGAGGTTCTTTTTCTATATATTTTCCGTAACTACAGCCATTTCCACTTCCCTTTCTCTGACAACGGTTGCCACGACCATCGAAATATCAACTGCAAACGCTGTCGGACCGAAAGAATATATTTCCCAGAACAGATGACAGCAACAGAAATGTTAGGAACTACTTTCTTAGTCTTATTGTTTTAAGTGAAATGAACTGGAAAAGTAAAAGTAGACTAATTGTTTACAAAGTTTCAACAGTTGGTATGATAAGTTAAAGAGGCTTAGATTAAACGTTGCGTCTCGATAGAGGAGGGGTCAGGAGCTGAGACTCGATCCTTGGTAGAAGACAAGTTGGTGAGTGCAAGGTATTGACGTGTTTCAGGTGTAATGTGATCTGTCCGTCCCCCGTGGCCACTCCGAGCTTCCAGGAGAGACTCCAGGACCTGAGTGACTCAGATAAGGTAAATTATGTGATGACATCCATTTATGATTCAAAAACCAAAGACAGCATCCAACACAGCAGTGTGCTCTACTGTGTTGGAAGTGCTAGTATTTTGGGTTAAAGTGTCAGCGAAACTGACGGACGAAACGTGAGGAACCACAGGCACAGAAAAATGAAAAATGAATCAAAGAGATCTCTTTAATTCAACACATCTGATGAAGAGGGTCTCTAACGGAGGCTCAAACATACAGATATTTTTATTTTTACATGTGCGCCTATTTTATGTTCACGTTGCTTCTCACTTTTGTTTATAGTTCATCAGTGTGCTCGTGCAACGTGCTGCCTCAGTAGGCCTACGTGTGAGAATTATATCCCACAATTTTTTATATACTCTTTGAGGTATCCCAGTGCGCGATTCTAGTTTCAACCAGGATAGTGTCGGCCCCATCTCATTTATGTTTCCTGTATTCTAGCACCTGACCACATTCAACGTTGGCTTAAGACCTCTTGTCTCGCATCCTGGTTCAAATTTCCCATTAAACTCCAAAACCAGACGGAGCCGTAGATCTTTCACTAAAATATATCGTAGACTGAGAGTAATATGCGTACCTATTGAAACATTCGGACCAAAGGCACTTGACTCAAAGACCGTATAAAGAATTTGTTCGTATTACGTTCCAAGAATATATATACATGTTTTAAGAGGGTTCTAGGTTAATGGTTAAATCATTTCATTGGTTCGTTCTAAGAAAACCTCAAGTTTGCTCTTTTAACCTTCATGTTCGTCTTCCAGACTTCAGAACACTTTCTCTATTTCAGGAGTACAGGCACTCACTGAGTACATTTTCAGTATATCAGACGCTTGTTGAACACATTTTGTGAATTTAAGGGACAATTATTTTTAGAAGCATATTAAGTACACAATGTGTATTTCACGCTGACTTTCGAGCGCATTTTCTGTTTCCTGAGGAGGCTGAGTACCTTTGTGTGTTTCAGGAGCACGTAGAATACATGCAAGATAAGATGATAGGCCGCCTAGCCTACCCGGAGGAGGTGGCCAACCTGTGCATCTACCTTGCTTCTGACGAGGTGATCTTCCTTTCCAGTTATGATGAGTTATCAGGGGTTCCACGTTGTGTTAAATGGTGTTATATAAAAGTGTTGTGTTACTTGATGTGTTAAGTGGTGTTATATCAAGGTGTTGTGTTACTTGATGTGTTAAGTGGTGTTATATCAAGGTGTTGTGTTACTTGATGTGTTAAGTGGTGTTATATCAAGGTGTTGCTTTGCTTGATGTGTTAAGTGGTGTTATATCAAGGTGTTGTGTTGCTTGATGTGTTAAGTGGTGTTATATCAAGGTGGTGTGTTGCTTGATGTGGTATTATTATAATGTGTGATTTTATGTGGTATTTGTGTTCTTTATGGTATTTATATAATATATATTGTATTTGACTTATTTTATGTTGAAGATTATGCAGTTTTGTGTTGAATTTGTGTTGACAGGTGTTGCATTGATGACACGATGTTGTATTATAGAGGTTATGTTACTGTGTGGTATAATGGTGCATTTTTTTTATCTCTTTATATGCGTTATCAAGTATAATTATTGTGTTATCTTAGTGATAAATATGAAGCAAGGTATTAATATGTTCTACAACTGTGATGGTAGCACAGTAACTGTGATGGTAGCACAGTAACTGTGATGGTAGCACAGTAACTGTGTGGAGTTACTGTGCTACCATCACAACATGCGACTGCAGCTACCACCACCAGCGCCACCATCACTACCACTCTTCTCACCACAAACATAAGCACAACACCATCACCTCCTTGCTTATAACCTTCACTTGAGCCAAGAGCGACAACATACCTAATAAGGCTTCTCATTACCTTGTCTTAATTGCCTTTCAGTCCTCCTACCACACTGGTAACGTCTTCACCATTGACGGAGGCTTCTGTCTCTGAGCACATCACGGCTTCGCTACTGACGGAGACTGAGCACATCATGGCTTCACACTGACGGAGACTTCTGTTTACATACACAGCGTCCATAGAATACAGAATTTCAGGAGATGAGAAGAGCTGGACAAAACCCTAGACAAATTCTAGAATTCCATCAAACAGCCAGCGGGTCAATGACATGCAAAATTAGTACTGTGTTTATGTGTATTTAACTCAACTGGGAATCCCGATATGCAATGTTTTTGTGGAGAGGAATGATAAAAAAAAAGAATTTCTATTCCGTTTCGATTTCTCTCATTCATTTCCGTATAACAGTATATAAATATTCTCTTAGTTATATAGATGGCTTAAATATAAAGCATTCTTAGAAATAATTATAATAAATGTGATAATCTTGAAGTTGTATAAAGTTGCTATAGAGTTCGAAACTTCAATAACTATACATATGTCCTCGTTAGAAACCATGATTTAGACACTTAGTACATCACATTTGTGTTTGTGTGTGTGTGTGTATGTATGTGTGTGTGTGTGTATGTATGTGTGTGTGTATGTGTATGTATGTGTGTGTGTGTGTTAATATTCTAGATTTGAAGAATTCGTGTTTTCATCAATCTTCTTAGAGCATATATTAAATGTATTAGTAACTAACTATGCGTAATATACTAGTATGGATTGCCTCTAGCTTCAATACACTTAATATAGTAATAAATAATATGTACAAAATTTAAACGAGGATGCCTTTATTACGTCAATTTAAATCTGTGTCGGTGTACAAGTGTTATTTCACAATTAAACTCGAGGATACTTCCTGCGTTTACCTCACTTCATGCTCCTGTTATTCTCTGTAATATATGGGTGAAACCAGCAGCTTCTTTTCTCAACGACTTAATTAAAGAACACAAAAGAAGTTCTCGTCTTCCTGAGAGTAACAAGATTCTTTTCTGCCATATTAGAAAATGTCGAAACCCAGTTATCCGATCCTCTACAAGAACTATCTATTGCTCTTCTAGTCTTCAGAGGCACCGTGTTGTTGAATCGACTCGTATACATAACACTGTTGTGTGTGTTAATACACTGATAACATGATTGAGCTCCAGTGTCGTCTCTGTAGATGCTCGTCTTCCCCAGTGACAGAAACTCTAATCTTCTGAACGTACATGACTTTACCCGATCTCAGCTTTCTGCTCCTGGCTTCAGATTTCCTGTATCTCTTGATTTACATCAGGCTTTCACCACCTCCTGACTTTAGGCTTTCTACGGTTCTTGACTTTCTCCCCACTTTTCTCTAACTCGCGACTTGATAACAATCAGTGGCTGACCATTCTTCTCCAATTTGTGGGTTATTTATGAAATGTTTCAGCCATGGTATTGTGACTCTTATTCTACAAGACTTGATAAAGGAACAAAGTTCATCAAGAAATACATAGTGTCTGGGGAACTTGTAATGCGATTAAGATAATCTGAGAGTTCGAAGCCTTGGTCGATTCTTGGATGATGCCCTAAATGAGAAAACTTGGGTAAAGTAATTAACTAAATATTCTGCACCACCACCTTCACCACCACCAGAACCACTCATCTTGAAGATAACCTCACCTAAGGGACCCATATCACCTTTTCCTGAGCTTATCCCCTATACTATTTGATCCCTTATTCTTTCTAATGCCTTACATTATTCTTCAAAATACACCCCGGATCCACTTTAATAGTAATACTCTCCCTATTTTCTACTCCCCTTTTAATATTATTAGACCCAATACTACTAACATCTAAATTTTACAACTCTTCTGTATTCCTACTACTAAATAATAGTAAAATTAATCCTATCTACCTGACAACCTCCCCTATCTACTCTAGCCCCTCAGGGCCCCTTACTATTTTTATAATTTCATTTCTCCTCCTGACCTTAATTGTTGTAGTTAAAATCATCAGGGTATCCTCAAGGCCGCTACGGTCATCAAGACCTCGCTGTGTAGTGATACTGAGTAGTGATTATGTTCTGTAGTGATGTGTATTGAAGGTGTGTTGTGATGCTGTGAAGTATTGTTGATGTGTAGTGATGATGATGATGCTGATATGTAGAGATATGTAATAATGTTAATGTGTACTAATGCTGTTAGTGAAGGTGTTGTGTAGTGATGTTGATGTGTGGTGATGTGTAATGATGTTGATATGTAGTGATGGTGTGTAGTGATATGTAGTAATACTGTGTATTGAAGGTGTGAAGTGCTGTTGATATGCAGTGATTATGATGATGTGTAGAGATATGTAATGATGTTAATGTGTAGTCATGTGTAGTTATGGTGTTGGGTAGTGATGATGTGTAGTGATGCTGATGTATAGTGAAGTTGTGTAGTGATATGTGTAATGATGCATAGTGGTCATGTTGTGCAGTGATGTGTAGTGATGGTATTGTGTAGTGATGTTGGTTTGTAGTGATGTTGATGTGTAGCGATGTTGTGTAGTGATACTGTATAACGATGCGTAGTGATTATGTTGTGTATTGATGCTGATGTATAGTGATGGTGTTGGGTAGTGATACTGTGTAATGATGCGAAGTGATTATGTTGAGCAGTGATGTTGATGTATATTGACGTGTAGTGATGATGCGTAGTGATGTATATTGATGTGTAGTGATGTTAATGTGTATTGAAGTTGTGTAGAGATGTTCATGTGTAGCGATGCATAGTGATGTTGTGTAGTGACATTGATGTGTAGTGATGATGTGCAGTGAAAATGGTGTAGTGATGTACTTTAGTGATGATTATGTGAAGTGATGATGTGTAGTGATGTAGTTTAGTGATGATGTTGATGAGTAGTGATGTTGTCTAGTGATGTTGATGTGTAGAGATGTGTTGTGATGTTGTGTAGGAATGCCATGTAGTTGTGTTGATGTGTAGTGATGGTGTGTAGTGATGTTGTGTAGTGATGCTCTGTAGTTATGTGTAATGATGCTGGTTAGTGATGTTTAGAGATATGTAGTAATGTTGATTTATAGTTTTGTTGAGTAGTGATGGTGTGTAGTGATGCTATGTAGTAATGATGTGTAATGATTATGTTGTGTAGTGATGTTGGGTAGTCATGTGTAGTGATGCTCTGAAGTGATGTATAGTGAAGCTGATGTGCAGTGATGGTGTTGTGCTGCGATGTAGTGATGAAACTAATGTGTAGTGTTGTGTAGCGATGAAGTATACTGATGCTGTGTTACGATAATGTGTTGTGATGTTTAGTTATGCTGATGTGTAATGAAGTTGGGTAGTGATGTTATGTACTGATATTATGTAGTGATGTATTGTGATGTGTAATGTAGATGTGCAGTGATGAATTGTGATGTATATGTGTAGTGAGGATGTACAGTGTTATGTGTAGTGATGTTGTATAGTAATGTTGTGATGATATGTCGTATTGTGTGGTGATGTGTAGGGATATGTTGTGATATGTAGTGATATTAAGTGATGTTAATGTGTAGTTTTGATGTTTGTGTAGTGATGATGTATGGGGATGATATTGATATGTAGTGATGTGTGGGGATGATACTGATATGTAGTGATGTGTAGTGATGCTACTTAGTGATGTGATGTGATGTATAAGTACTCTTTGCTTACACATCTCATTACTGAGAGATAATGTATGTAAATAATTTCGCCCGTTTGTGAATTGTTAAGCATTTCACACTCGGGATTTTATGAAATAACTTTCCACTAGCCTGATGTCCCGGGGTATGGGGACTGACCGTCGAGCTTCGGATAGGCGCCCATATTTATCTGGGATCTGGTTGAGTGGCAAAAGTACTGTGTACTTTGATACAGAGTGTGCAGTTTCGAATCCTGCAGTGGACCGAGAGTTTGGTAGACAACCACCCAGGGAGGTACTACCATACTGACATGTGTGTGTGAAACAGAAAACGGTAATTGTTTTACACAATGCTAGGATGACTGGTAACTTTTCTTTCTGTCTCATAAACATGCAAGAAAACAGGTACGTCTTGCTACTTCTACTTATACTTAGGCACTCTACATATACATGTACACGTATATGTATGCACACCCATCTGAATTTTCTTTTATTTTCTAATTAGTTCTTGTTCTTATTTATTTTCTTTCATCTCCATGGGGAAGTAGAAAAGAATCTTTCCTACGTAAGCCATGCATGAAGTATGAGATGACTAAAATACCGGGAACAATGGGCTAGTAACCCCTTCTCCTGTATAAATTACTAAAAATGAGAAAAAAAATACTTTATAAAACTGGGAAATTTGAATGTGCGTGGACGTAGTGCAGATGATAAGAAAGAGACGATTGCCAGTGTTATGAATGAAAAAAGTCTGATGTCGTGGCTCTAAGAGAAACAGAACTGAAGTGGGGAGAAATAAACAGGATTAGGTCAGGTGTATCTGAGAGAGTTAGAGCTGTGTTGAAGGATTAGTTATGGAAGGAGAAAAGAGAATATAATTGTATAAATTCAAAGAATATGTGGATTACAATAAGGATCAGATGCGAAAAATGGGTTATAAAAAGTGTTTATGCACCTGGAGAAGAGAAGAGTGTAGAGGACGGAGAGAAAGAGAGAGATTTTGGGAGATGTTAAGTGAGTGTTTAGGAAATTTTGAACCAAGTGAGACAGTAATTGTGGGAGGGGATCCGAATGCTAAAATGGGAGAAACGGTTATAGAGGGTGTGTTAGGTAAGTTTGGGGTGCCAGGGGTAAATGATAATGGGGCCTTTGATTGAACTTTATATAGAAACAGGTTTGGCAATAGATAATACACATTAAGAAAAATAGGATAAATAAGTATTCGAGATATAATACAGTAGTTTGTTGGACAATGTATTGGTAAACAAAAGAATGTTGGGTAGACCTCAGAATGTGCATATTTATAGAGGGAAAGCCACAGATATATCAGATCATTATTTAGTTGTAGGTACACTGATGAGTCTGAGGAAACAAAGAACGTTATTCATGGAAGAAAAGAGAGGAATGTACATGTATGTATGTATGTGTATGTATATATATATATATATATATATATATATATATATATATATATATATATATATATATATATATACCAAAAGAACCTTAGGAAACTTACCTAGACAGGTTCCATTGATTATATATGACATAAAACTCAGCAGGAGGTAGGCACTCCCAGCACCAGCAAGATATTTAAGAAGCCATTAGGAGAAAACACCGAGGCCAGACGCCCCTGCACGGTGTGCTGCTCTCTCACACCACCTGGTGTCACATATCACCGGGTTTCAAAGCTGTGACACAACCACTGGGTCACAGAGCTGTAACAAACCGCTGGGTCACACAACAGTGATAACCAAATGCTGCAAGCAAGGCAAACATGGACTCCTTTATATAATACATTGTGGAGTACATGGGGGTTACATGAGAGTATACATGAAGAAATGGGGATCCATGGGAGAACATAGTGTAAATATGAGTACATAAGTAAGTAACAGAAGATTTTAAAAGTACGCAGCGAGGATATGGACTGAAAAGAACAATCTACTTCCATCTCAATTAACGACTATCTACACAGCTAAGGTAAAGATAGTAAAGCAAAAGATTCTCCCCTCCTTCCACTTCAATATGTGTGTGAGAGAGAGAGAAAGAGAGAGAGAGAGAGAGAGAGAGAGAGAGAGAGAGAGAGAGAGAGGAGGGAGGGAGGGAGGGAGACCATGGAAGCCAGCATACAAAGCGGTACAGAAACAATTCACCAGTCGCATCTTCCTAGTCTTCCTGTTTTAAACCTCTCGTAAGGTAGCACACGAAACACCAGGAAATATCAGTAATGGCTGCAAAAATCTCGCCCTTAAAGGTGGCCACAGTGTGGATCCTCAGGCACTATACGACCAGGAAGGGAGTCATATTTATGTGATTTACACAGCAGTAAAGCGAGTCTGGGAAGGAAGGACACTCAAAAGATACGAGGGAAGGAGAGAGAGAGAAACTCACTTACAAGAATATGTCTAAGATGTGCCACTACTAAAAGTAATTAATACTGAATGTAAGTTCATACCAGGGAAAATTTTTGTCTCCAAGAACACCTTTGAAAGACTCAAAGTTTAAACAGCCTGGTAATGTCTACCTACTCTAGTGTCTACCCACTCTAGTGTCTACCCGCTCTAGTTTCTACCCGCTCTAGTGTCTACCCGCTCTAGTATCTACGCACTCCAGTGCTCACTAGTGACCTACAGTCATTCCACTCTCTTGTTCACTACTAAATAATAAAGTATTCACTCAATAGGTTCCAACCTTGGAAGCTTCCCAAACTATCTCTTCCCTTCTGGTCTCGTAGTCCTTCTTTTTCCTTATGCAGTTTTAATAAGCTTTATTTCCTCTCGGGTAGGTCTAGCATTCGTTAAGGGACTATCATGAATTTCAGCAGGAACTGTTTGAACACTAAGGGACTGAATGCCATTATTAGCTACACTACTTTGAGGTAAGTGAGACATACTTGCAAAGAAAATTGCACAAAGACTAATTCAGGTAAAAATGAGAATGTTTCCAGTCTACACTTTCATCATTAAAAAAAAAATGTACCAACTCACATTGACTGTATATATTATTATATACATAATACTACTATTACTAGCACTACCACCACTAATAATAATAATAATAATAATATAATTAATAATAAATGTATAAAAATGAATAATAATAAATATTTAAAAACGTATTTAAGAAGTAACACTCGCAAATTAATTTTTAATGGTATACAAACAAACCCTAAACGCATACCATGAAATATACAGACAAGTGTTTACGTTTCAATGAGACACTAAATTAAAAAAAATGTGTAAATGAGTTTAAGTTGGCAAACAAGAGCTGTGTGCTGTGGCAGTTATAAACAAACAAGAGAATACTGGAGCAGAATGTTAATTAACCCGTCAGGAATACGGCTGAGTGAACTATGGAAAAACACACACACACACACACACGCACTCGCTGTTACAAAAAGCGTTATCTATTAGGATAGACTTCTATCACAGCGTACTAGACGGTCAACCTAGTGATACCTCTCTAGCATCTAGCCTGTCTCTGATTTTGTAACAGATCATTAGTCAGAATTCAAGATCAATTATCCCGTACCACGATGGCCTTCTCATAGCGCTTTGGGATTACAGCTGGAAGAATTAAAACCAACATAAATCAAATTTGAAAAAAATAATAACAAAAAAGTGTTTAGGTTTAATGATATTTACAGTTAAACGTAAACTTAGAAATTAAGGAGGTAAGCTCCTACACAACGCTTTGTGTATAGCTTGTATATTTAATATTTATAATATATTAGGTTTGTACATTTGATATAACTATGCTATAAGCACTACTTATGATACTGTACACAAAAATACTTTCAAAGAAATTGTGTCGTCATCTAGTACGTTACTGTAATGAAATGTTCTGTCATCAAAAGTACAAGAGTAACACATGCGACGACAAAACAAGTCCCTAGACAGGCTAACTTCTGACCCATAGAGAGGCAATATAACAGCTTGCTTGAACAATAAGACGACCAGTTCGCCAAACATCAAAAAGCACAAAGCAGCCGTGAACAGCACAGCGTCAGGCAAGGAAGGTGACCAAGAAACGACCCGAACTGGAGACAAACGATAAGTCCTCCACATAAGACAAAAAAAAAAAAGAAATCACAAACTGTTGAATTGAGTTCATCAACTTCCAAACTCCGACTACGACAGTGCATAGATGCCAGAACAAGGTAGGTCTACAGTTAAACTTAGAACCTGAAACACGGAGAGTGTCATACGTCACAACCTCAGTAAATGTCAGAAATCACTATCTCTAAATAATGCTGTGAGAAGAGCTGCACAGAGTTACGAGACGTATGTTCCAGGTAACCAGTGGTAACATACTCTACCAGAAAACAGAACCTACATAAACGATCAGAGGAAAACAGTGTTCTCCCAGACGGAGCAGAGAGTAGAAGTGTTGCCTCGAAGAGGAGCTGCGAGAGAGACAGAGAAGCAGACCCTACAGATGCGATGTCAGGTGCCTTCTGCCGGCTTACCACACAGCCAGCAATCAAACAAGCAGATAGTTTGATAGTTTAGCGAGCACAGTGTAGTGCAGTTATATCCTGTCTATATACGTAAGCTAAAGATATAAGACAACTAATAACATAAACCATGATATTTTCGTTTTAGCTATTAACAAAAATAACATTAGCAATAATTATTAGATGAAAGGGAAATAAATTAAACAATAATACGTTATTCTTCTGAGGACGCTACACCCCACCCGCTCGATAAACAGTCGCACCAGGAGCAATACTGAATGTCTGATACTCGTGTAATCACTTGTATTATTATATGCAAGTCACTCACGTGAAATGCATATCGAGTATGCAAAACTTTCAGTGTCTCTGTGTAGAGTGTACCGCTGTATACTGTGCTGTAGTGGCGGGCGGCACAGTGGTAGGCGTATTTTTTGATGGGCATTAACCAGCAGATCGCAGTCAGTGATGGCTGTTCTGAGACATTTTGCAGGGTGGGTAGCTGTAGCCTCCACAGAAAAATAACAAATTATTGTTGTATATATTTCCCCTTTCATCTAATATTATATTGTTAATATTATTTTCGTTAATAGCAAAACGAAAATATCACGTTTTATACTATTATTTATCACATATATGTTTCAAACAAATGGACCCAGTTTGAAAGCAGTATATATTTCAAATCAGGTCCATCTTTTTGAACCACCCTGTATATTTAGCTTATGTATATATGCTCGCTAGGAGGAGAGTTCTTGCCTACCCACACTGCAGACCTTGTAGCCGCCTCAGAAAAATAACATTAGCAATATATTAGATGAAAGGGGAAACATATACAACAATAATGTGTTATTTTTCTGAGGACGCTGCACTTACACACACACACACACACACACACACACACACACACACAGTCACATACAAACACCGAACAGTCTGAGTGTCTTATCGACAAATGCCTTTGGCAAAATGGTAACTAACACACACACAGAAGGCGGACCCACAGACAGTCTTGACTCCGATGACACAAATGCATCAGGAAAGACATAAAGGTATCTGGGAAGATACCGAGGTGACAGGAACACAATATAGTAATATATGAGACAACATAGCATTATATTTATTGATCAGTAGCAATCAAAATGCGTGAGAAGTGAGTGTTGAGGAACTCTGAGATCATACTCAACGGAGTGCTTGATCACCAAACACGTTTCTGAGAGTAGCACCGTGGCAGTAGCAGAACGTACTAGAGGTGTGCAAGTTTACCGCGGGAGGCTGGTGAGTCAAGGATCGAAGTTGAGTCAGTTGTACTCCTGCAAGGAATAACTTTTCTCTGAAATGCATCGAGAATACTGACAGATGGGGAAGGTGGGAGCATCCTCAGGTGTGAGAGCAGTACTCTAGACAAGGTTATAGGGAAGGCTTCCCTAGATGCGAGATCAGTACTCTTTAAAGGAGTAGTGCGAATGCTTTCCTAGATGTGAGTACAGTCCGTGCACTGGGCAAGACATGGGAAAGACAGACAGCAGAGGATTTTAACATCAACACAGAAGCTTCCTGCTGAGGACTTTATCTCTAGCTTATGGAATATCACCCATTATGTAGGTGTCCGAAGCAAGGATAGTAAAGCAGAAAACATTATCCCCACCTTTCACTCCTGGTCATTGCCGGTATGAACCAGAAGAAGAAAAACATACTATACTAGGAATAGAGATAGAAAGCGGAGGAAGCATGGGCCACAAACTACCTCTAGCATTTAGTACTGTCCCTACTGCACCTATTCATGGTACTTCCCTGCCACGCAGTGTGTACCAGTGTGCTCACTTTTAGATACCACTAATTTTACTTCTATGTTGTATGTTGTGGTGCAGATGGATGCAAACAGCTGGATATCCTGAACAGTTCTGGAGAAAACACCAGGATACCGGTTGCCTCTGCTATGACTAACAACCTTCAATGCCTCCGTTTCTTCCGTTCCTATTATTATATACTGGACGGCTCATTGCTAACTGTTCATCATGTCGTATTTACAGCTGACTAAACTTTTCCCCAGCACAGTATCGAGTTAAATCCCGTGCTTGCAAAGTGTTTACTCACCTGGTTGTTAAATAACTGGCTATTCTTCCAGCTTACAGTTTCAGAGGGTAGTTTGTTTCTCTCCGATATAATTTCGTTTGCAAAAAAAGCTTTACACATGTATGTCTTGCTTCGTCATTCCACTATTTCGAGTTATTGACTCGTATCACCTTACACTTTAAATAGTTCGTCGTGTGTGAGTGTAACAAAACCATTAAAAATCTTGAAGATCTGAAATGAAATCTCGTAACCTCCTCGAGAGAAAAGGTTAAGTGCTGTGAGTCTAATGATGAGACGAGCCTAGTAACCTGTCTGTGTATTCTCTCCAGATGTCGGCCAAAGATTTCTTCAAGTGTTTTGTACTCAAGATTTGTCTACGAAACCTAGCACACTGTTGGGATTACATGGAGTTTACCTGGAGAGGGTTTCGGGGGTCAACGCCCCCGCGGCTCGGTCTGAGACCAGGCCTCATGGTGGATCAGGGTCTGATCAACCAGGCTGTTACTGCCGGCCGCACGCAAACTATCGTACTGACGTACGATAGTTACATATGATTACTAAGAGTCCCTTTCTCTTTTTGTTGGTTAATTTGTTACTAGATATTTTGTACTTATGTTCGAGACTGTCATATCTAAAATGTCTTACTGTGAACTTGTGTGAGGAGTAACACCTCTGACCTCTTGGGAAAATCCAAGTCTACTCCATTAGGGAAATATAAATAGAGAAACCAATTACACAAACAAATTAAAAGGGGGTTAGGTAAAGATGAAAAATACAATACTGAATTCTAATTACAAATGTTATAGATAAAAATTCAGTCATGAAAGATAATTTTCAGTGAAGCAGGCAATATAAAATGAAAAAAAAATGAACTTAAATTTGATTAAAATTTAAAACAAGAGAAACACGTGAAGGTTATCCATTAAGGTTAAGTCTTTTTCAGGCAGCTGACAGCACGACTCTAAGATCCGCTAAATTAGGAAGAAATTTATTGTGAAAGTTCACCGACCGCAAGAAACGACGCCAAGTTTCTTTGTCTTGGCGAACTGATAATTTATTAAGGCCTGGATCTTATTAGGGATAGGAGAGACTGAGTCGCTGGAGAATATGAAAAATAAAATGAGATTTTATTCGGATTTTTAACCTGCGGGAGAGCTAGTCATCCAGGATAACCCAATAAAATCAGTGCTTCATCGAGGACTGTCTTATTTCCATTGTGGTCCTTTAACCTTGTCCCCCAGGATGCCACCTACCACAATTGACTAACACCCAGGTACCTACTTACTACTAGGTGAAAAGGGACAGCAGGAGTAAGGAAACATGTCCAATGTTTCCAATCTGAATTTTATTAAAACCAAGAAAACATTCCTTAGGTTCTCCAACAGGACAATGAGTGAAGAGCCTAAGTAACACTGTTGAATGTGCTTCCCAAGTAGAGGTGATGACATGAATATTGTCAAAATATACAGAAACATTAGGTAGATTACCAAGGGCTTTTCTTGTCAGTCATACTTAGGACGCTCGTGCTGTGACTGATCCGGAGATCATGATCTGATACTTCATCAGTCTTCGGAGGGTAATTAACACAGTGTACTACTTCGAATCAGGACGTTCCAAGGCATTGTAGTAATCCTGAATGATGTCTGTCTCTGAAATATTATAAGAATCGTCCATCTCTGAAAGAAAAAGAATTACATTATTTATGAAGATCATTGTCTATGAGAGACAGGTTCTACGCCTCACCTTAGAATAAAATTTAGACCTCTGAAGTCTTGAGCTAACCTATACATGGTCTCTGAGCTCTTGGTCTTCACAGCAGGTGAGCAAACAAAAGACGTTTCTGAAGGCTAAAAGATTCTTAAATTCAATAGATTATTCATCTCAGGGGCAAATTCTGCTCTATGGTGGACAGATGCAAGGAAGAACTTTCGATTCACAGAGTTGTTAGGGAACAGCTCAGTCTTATTACTACGGCATGTGTAACTGTTGGTACATCTGCAAATACATAAAAAAAATGGCTATTAAGTTAAGAATTTAAACCTTCTGCCTTTTATCAAGTATCGGGTCACTGGTGACCACCGGAGCGGTGGACGATAAATCCACAGTAATCCTGCCACTCACATCTGAATTAGAATCAGCGTCGTGTTCAGGATCTTTAGCGACGTATTCAGACCAGAATTTATCCTCTTCTGTGGGCTTCCTGTGGAAAGAAAATACAACGTCAAAGGTTTTAAGGAAATATACAGAGTTCCTCCCATGAATTACGTTATTATTTAAAATAAGAGAATGACATTCTTTCAAGGGAGGACAAATCTATGGGCTTTTGAAATCTGAGAATACTAAGCGGGGTACAGACATAACATTCGCTCCACGAAGGTCTTTACACCTAGGGGAAAAAGTGTCTCATTATAAACTTGCCTTATAAAGTGTGTCTTTCTTTTCATTCGGTGACATGAGCATAAGCCGGATATTGAAAGTGGGTTAAACATGTGTGACAAATACTGCTGTACGTGTGGTTTCTAAACACCTGGCTTCTGAAACTGTTCAAGAACCACACAAATGATTCTTAATCTAATTCCTGGATCAAAATGTATTTTAGATATTGTATTTTATATTTTCTTTACAAGGTGACCAAGAGCATTGATTAACATATCCTCTTCTGAATACAGTAGCTGTATTGATTTATTGTTTGAAGTTCTGAATTAAATTCTGGTTCAGTCCTCTACTCCTTTAAGTGCATCACGACGGGCAGTTTGCATCTGTAAGTCTAAATAAATTGGCAGTATGTGCTCGCTTAAAAATTAACATTGAAGGAAAAGTCAGAGTAATTGGGGAGGACAAAGTGTCGGGTTCGCTCCCACCGTCTGGTATTTCCTCAAGTTTTCCCCCTACCGGTCAAAAGTCGATCTGGTTCGCGATAACCAATTTCCGATTTTCGATATTCTGTGTGCGCTCACGTGTCTTCACCTTTCTTTTACTTATTTAGTTTTTTCCCCTTTCTTTTTCCCGATTCTCTAAAAAAAAAATTACTTGCCATTTCTTTATAAATCTCAATTAGAGATTTCACCTATTCTCTTTTGCCTGATTTGCATAAAAATTGCTGCGTCTTTTACGAATTATTCCTTTGTATTCACTACATGTTCATAACAAGATTGTTGATTTTAAGACTAGATTGCCACGAGTTCGAGTCTCCACCTGCTCAGGGATTTATTTCGGGGGAAAGCTTACTTCCTTCGTTACACCTTTATCTCTCTCCTTTTTACTCTGTCGTTGAATCTCTCGTTGATTCACTTGTCTCCTCTTTACTCTTTCTTTCTCCAGATTCTTCAAAACTCTTGCAAATCTAATAAAATAAACCATTGTTT
The DNA here is from genome assembly GCA_009830355.1 of Cherax destructor. Taxonomy (NCBI): domain Eukaryota; kingdom Metazoa; phylum Arthropoda; class Malacostraca; order Decapoda; family Parastacidae; genus Cherax; species Cherax destructor. Next base: position 335,817 of record WNWK01000740.1, on the reverse strand, counting down.
TTTTATTATTATTTTCCTCTTCATCTTTCCACTTCAGTATCTTTTTCCTTCTAATGATTGTATATATATATATATATATATATATATATATATATATATATATATATATATATATATATATATATATATATATATATATATATATATATCAATGCTTACTTTCTTCATTATTGAAATTTATAATAATAATAATAATAATAATAATAATAATAATAATAATAATAATAATAATAATAATTTAAAGTAATATTAAAATGAGTATTAATTAAAATTAAAATTAAATGAAATTAAAATAAATTAAAACTAAAATTAAGTAAAAAATTAAATTAAATAAAATTAAAATTAATTAAAACTAAAATTAAGAAAAAATAAAATTAAATAAAATTAAAATTAATTAAAATTATAATTCTTTTGAGGACCAGCATCAGAGTTTCTAATTTAAAAATAAATACATTAACAGTGTGCTGCTGCCCTTTTTATATGACAGTTACACAGTGGGAACAAAAGGTAGCTATGTTTGCCTGTCATATTCCATCAACAAGATGTTGTAAGAAGCTACTGCAATATGTTAGCCTCAGTAGGAAGACTTCAGTAAGGCAACGAAGGTATCGTCAGGCATTCCAGCAAGGGTTCTTCCGGTGAAATTTGTTCTCTAGTACGCATCTCCAGAGGCCAGCATCAGCTGAAGTTTTCACCTCCAGTACTTATTTTGAAAGCATCATCTTGTCTTCATCTCCCACTCGCAGCATCCACCTCCAACATTGCCTCTCAGATTTCGTGCTCCCTGATTAAGATTTAGCCAGACGCAGCAGTATTAAATCCCCGCCTCGAATAATTAGTTATAATTAGAGCGTTCCCTCATGTCTGCTTGAGTACCTTCCTGTTGCATCTTCATAGTTTAAGGCGTTCCCTCACGTCTGCTTCAATATCTGCCGTTGCATCATAATGCAACACGCTGTCAGGAACTAATTTTGGCTTTACAACAGACAGCACTTAATGTCATTTTGCCAATTACACGCCAAGGCATATGTAAATTCTGGAACAAATATATATATATTGCATTACTGTGCGTTTGACTTGCCTCAGTCACTCCCGTCTTCAGAATGATAAGGAGTGACGGTAAGTTACTGACACAGATTCTTCTCTTAGGTGAAATAAGTTACTGGAACTTAAGGGAAGTGTTATGGCGAGTTTCGATATTAAGTCACTTTTTACCATTATCTCACTTAGTGGAACTATTAAAACTGCTTAAATCTTCCGACCATTTATGGGGTTGTAACTAATCTCAGATGAGACAATTGCTGATGATTCTGATTCACAGCTTTGATGTTTTTTTTTATGAGTCATTGTATTTTAATATTTTAATCCTTTAATTGTACACTGATCATATCAACTAATGCTACTTTTTTCTGTCTCTATTTCGAAAATTTTACTCCTGATTGATAGATTCTGAAGATGCAATATGTCGGTTGCAAAACATGAGTCATAATGAAGAATGTTTATATGCTGGTGGTATATAAATATAAATAATATATATATATATATATATATATATATATATATATATATATATATATATATATATATATATGTATATATATATTGTCTTTATGAGAGTATAGTTATCCAACACTCTTGTATGGGTGTGAGATATGGGTTATATATATATATATATATATATATATCTTTCTTTCAACACGTCGGTCGTTTCCCACCGAAGCGGGGTGGCCGAAAAGGGAAAACGAAAGTTTCTCCTTTTACATTTAGTAATATATACAGGAGAAGGGGTTACTAGCCCCTTGCTCCCGGCATTTTAGTCACCTCTTACGACACGCATGGCTTACGGAGGAAGAATTATGTTCCACTTCCCCATGGAGATATATATATATATATATATATATATATATATATATATATATATATATTATTTATTCCAGACAATTAGCACAGAAGGTGGGTAAGATGGAGGGAGGTATGAGGTAAGCGCAAGGGAATAAAAACACCGCCGTCTCTGAAGTTTCTTTTTCTGGCAGACATCAAAGAATGAGCACAAAGAACCGTGGACAGATTAGCTGGCAGTGGGGAGAGCAAGAATGCCTGAGCAGCGACGTGGTCTGCGTATTTCACTCCTGTGCATCATAACGTGAACAACCTTGCTCATAACCTGTGGAGAACCACAAGCCTAGCAGAGGTATACCGTGTCACGGGTATACCGTATAACAGTATAACAGGTATACCGTACCATAACCTTAAGGTGAAGTGTGTAGTGTCAATATGAAGTAATTCTTACACACACACACACACACACACACAAACACACACACACACATACACATAAGTTTATACAACCTCATTAGTCCATAAGTAACCTAAAATACTTTGACTTATTTGCTTCGCGCTATTCTATAAAAAAAAATCTTAAAATGAGGATTTAAAAAAAAAAATTGGACTTACTGTGTCGACACGCTTCCGTCGTGACCCATTGTGAAGCTGCGGCCATAAAATGCAGGTCGAAACTGTCTTCAGAAAGTCAGCATGATTTTGTCTTATAAATTATATAAACTATCTACTGCATGTTTATATATGTCCATTCTTACTGTTAGATAAGATAAAATCTGATAGGATTTTGTTGGGATTTTTAATTCGGGGGGAGGGATAACCACACAGGATGGACCAATAGACTGTCTTATATTCACTGGGCTCCTTCAGTCTTGTCCCCCAGGATGCGTCCAACAACAGTCAACTAACACCCAGGTACCTACTTACTGGTAGGCGAACGGGAATAGCAGTTGTAACGAAATATGACCAACGTTTCACCCGTGGCGGGGATCCACCCCGGACCCCACGAGCTGGTTTGCAGCGTTGGAGGCCTTTAGCACAAGTAGTGGGTAGTATGGCAGACCTGAACACAAGTATCGGGTAGTGGCAGTGTGAGAGACGTGACCACGGGTAGTCAGTGTGGAAGACCGGTGTCGTAACCTCACACCCGGGTCATGCACGCACAGGAAATCCACGAGAGACCACCAAACTTGAGTTTAAACTCACTGGATGCAAGACGCATTCCCAGCAAGAAACAACACTTCACAGGAACTATGAAGACGGAAAACTACAATAACCTATAAAAAAAAACAGTTGTGAAGAGTCGTGAATGCAAAATATAATGAATAAGAACATGCAACGAAGACTTAAGCAAGATGCAACGTGAGGTATTTATGGACACCAAGGGAAAGGAATTCGAGCAGATTTGGTGAGGGAGAAAGATTGATGGGGGCAAGAGGAGGGAGAAAGGCTGGTGGTGGTGGTGGTAGGGGGGTTGAGAGATTGATGGTGGGGTGAAAGATTGGTAGTGGGTGAAATAGGATTGTTAGGAGGGACTAAAGTGCCCTGATTAATGATTAAGGTTCAAGTTACTGCAAGGTAGTGCCACCTGTCACCCATCCAATTAAAGAGACTGATGACTCTTATATAATCGACTTCTTTAGACTTATTTTTGAAGCTGATCAAAGTGTGGTGGTTCTTCAGTGTGGCTCAGTGTGGTGGTTCTATAGTTTGGCTCAGTGTGGTGGTTCTATAGTGTGATTATATTATATATATGTATATATATATATATATATATATATATATATATATATATATATATATATATATATATATATATATATATATATATATATATATAGTATATATATATATATATATATATATATATATATATATATATATATATATATATATTGCAATCTGGAGGGGCATCTGAGTCGTGATGTCAACACACTTCCAGCAAGACAGTGATTGAACGAATGACGGTGAAAATGTTTTTTTTTTTTTTTTTTGAGGGGGGGGCACTCTACTTCGTTGGGAGATGACCAACGTGTTGAAATATAAATATCTGAAACTAGATGACAATGTTTCAATAAAAAACCAGCTAAGGAGTTCATCACATTTTATTCATCCCATACATAAAGCTAATTCACCAGAGCAAAAGACAAAGAGTAAGACTCGAGTAACCTTGTTAAAGGTTAGCGCAGCGGCTGAAGTATGGCTGGCAGGCAACGAGGAACAATGATGTGGAGAGCAGACATCAAAGGTCCCCCCAGCAAAACGCCTCGGGCACTGCAGACCTCACACAGACGATCTTCTGGGGGGGAAGGAAGGGAGGCAGGGATCTTCAGGATCAGTAGGCGGTACACAAAGAAATGTCAGCGATGAAGTCTTTTTATAGAGAAAATGGTTGTAAGTGCTGCCAAGTATTCTTCTGACATGTGGTTGAGAACGACTCCCGTCGTGGGTTCTTTAATCTCTAGTTCCTGTGTCTTTTAAATGAGTAATGTTGTTGACCTGCGCATCTTGTGCGTACTCTCGCAGAGGACCTTAGGGAAAACTGCAGTAAAATCTCTCTTTCACGCTAATATTTTTTTTTTTAACCTCTTGGCGTGAAGACACTTCTCGCTCTCTCTCTCGGCTCAGTCTGATTGTAACAGTGAAATCATATAAAATTGTGTTCAACTTTTTGGTACAAGTGTTTAGTAATGACTAAATTTTTAAATTCAAAAAAGGAAGTTGTTGTTATTGTTGTTTACCTGGTTATCGTGATTATTTATAATATTCTCATCATATATTATACACTTTATTAGTCTGTTGTTATTTAGGGTGTAATTATTATTATTATTATTATTATTATTATTATTATTATTATTATTATTATTATTATTATTATTATTATTATTATTATTATTTTTATTGCATGTTTGATTATAATTAGGCCTCTTTATTATCCAATCCATGGTTGACGTCTGGTACTTGATGGCACTCATACCCTATGCTGGGTTATCCTGCGATCATACTGTATGTTGCACTCTCATTCGATCATAACCCATGCTGGGATATCCTGCACTGGTGTCCTGGAGTATACCTGGAGAAAGTTCTGGGGGTCAACGCCCCCGCGGCCCACTTAGCCCACATACCAGTTCGAATTCAAAGACACGTCCACTAACCAGAAATGTACATGCACACTAGTGACTTTCTTTTGTGCATAACAATATTTAAAACAATATTTGATTACATGTAAAGTACTGTTTGTATTACTGCAAAAACAAATAAAATTTGTTTCTTTGTTTAAACTTTTTTAGTGATGAACCCCATAGTGCAGAGGTAGACTGAACCTATGGAACACTACCTCGAGGCACTGTCGCGAGGCACTACCCCGAGGCACTACCTCGAGGCACTGGCCAGAGAAGCCAAGGATATGAAGGTGAGTGACCCTTTCTCTCTCTCTCTCTCTCTCTCTCTCTCTCTCTCTCTCTCTCTCTCTCTCTCTCACACACACACACACACACACACACACACACACACACACACACACACACACACACACACACACACACACACACACACACACACACACACACACACACACACACACACACACACACACACACACACACACACACACACACACACACACACACACACACACACACACACACACACACACACACACACACACACACACACAGAGTTGCCAACTCCCTACATTCTCCTTTTCTGTAAACCACATAATTACGGAATTTATTAATTTTTATCCTTTCTTCTCTTTCTACAATTTTTAATTTCAACGGCACTGCTGCGCTTTAGTTTTCACTAAGATACACCTGAATTCATGCCTTGAATTCCCTCTCAGTGAACTCACAGACCCCTCGTAAACCACTCCTTTGTAAACCATCCCTTGTAAACTACCCCTGGTAACCTACCCCTTTGTAACCCAACTCTTGTAACGTTTTGCTCACTGAAGAGTTGTTTCACTTTAAACATATCTGAAATCACTTACTGTTTAGCGTCAGTACAAGAGGCACTTACTTTAAAACTAGCCCCGGTGGCCTGGTGGCTAAAGCTCTCGTTTCACACACGGAGGGCCCGGGTTCGTTTCCCGGCGGGGTGGAAACATTTTGACGCGTTTCCTTGCACCTGTTGTCCTGTTCACCTAGCAGCAAATAGGTACCTGGGTGTTAGTCGACTGGTGTGGGTCGCATCCTGGGGGACAAGATTGAGGACCCCAATGGAAATAAGACAGACAGTCCTCGATGACGCACTGACTTTCTTGGATTATCCTGGGTGGCTAACCCTCCGGGGTCAAAAATCTTATTAATTTTGTTAATTACAAGCAGCAGGGATAACCAGGCGCTTTTTCTTGGTATTCTAATCGCCTTCAGGACACTCATGGTTGAAGGGAAAATTAATCATACTTATTGCCACTGGAAAACTGAACTCTTACAGGACAAAGAGCTATTAAAAAAAGTAGAAAAGTAAAGATTTTACATATTCGTGAGGCAGAAAAGATAAGTGTTCAGCGCAAGACGTTAGACCAATTTTAATTCCACACTCGTATTAGAGGACGAATTTTCAGGGATTCTGTCAAGCCCTTAGGCCTAATAGTTCAAGTCCATTTGCCTCTTTTAATATACTAGCAAATTTTGATACATCAGCAGTGTTCAGCTACCCTGTTTTCTATGATAGTTACACATGAGAACGAAACCATGTAGCTACGTTTCCCCTGTCATATTCCATCACCCACGATGAGTTTTGTACACAGTGTTGAAATCAACGTTTAAGTGTGTGCAGGTCATGGGAGCAAATGTGTTTAGTTGCAGCAGTGAAGGGAACTTGGGGCAAAGAAAATTATAATCATATGATCTCTGGTGCAGCCATATATAATGGGAACAAATATGAGAAATCATTCTCATATAAGAAATCATTCTTATATTCGTGGCACTTCAGACAAGAGTGTGCACTACCAGACACCTACCTAGTTGTCATAGGTTGGTACCCCGGCATGTCTGAGTGGGCGATAAAACAATCTTATGAGTTCTCCTCGAGTATATTTTGATATAGTCTTCCTACACTTATTTACAACTGAAGAATAAAAGACACTGTAATGTGGGCGGAACAATTCACAACTAAAATATAATTTGGAATGGAATTCTGAGATGATAATTCAGTCTAAATTTCGCTGCTAAGCAATGGTCCAGGACTGAGCGAAACATTCTGAACCATATTTCCGAATTATCATCAGCCAATTGTTTATTAACTCTGAATTGTTCCGACAACAATAATGTCAATTTTAGTCTTCAAACAAATAATAGCAAGAAAATAAAATATCAATATGTACTCAAGTACAACATGTGTACTAGGACCTGGCACCTACTTTCCCACTGGTCTCCCGTCTACTGACTTTATCCTCTCACCATTTACAGTATTCCCTTAGCAGTTTTCTGCTCTCCTCCCTCCTCTACATCTCAGCATAAGAAAGTGGCAGACATTAAGGGAGCGCGGGACTGTAATCGCTTGAAGAAAGGTTCGCTAATTATGCTAATGAGACGAGCTACTGCTAGAATCAGCAGCGAGGGTTCCTTCTGGTGTTCCAAGGCAGGAAATGCGCAACGTCTAACTCTTTTTACTCTTGGGTTCTTTTTTGCTGTCGTTTTTTTCTCGACTGGAATGCAATTTAGAGAGTTATTTCGTTTGCTATGTTTATCAACGATGCTCTTTCCAAAACACGTAATTTAATGTACGTGGTACGTAATAAGCCATGGCGATCAAACAACATCTAACATCTTAATTTTTCGAAAAAAATAAAATGATCTTATTCATGGATGGATATTTTCACACGAACTTAAATTACCTGATTATTTTATAATTTTTTGCCCCTGAATTAACTTTTCAGCCTAATGTTGCATTTGCTGGGAAGATCTGCATTTGCATTTGCTAGAATTAACGTAATATAATTTTCCTTAATTCTAACTTTACCTATCTTTGGTCAGCAAGAATTTACTTAGTATTGTTTACGATCATTGACATATATATACATTTCGTGATATTTAAACTAATTCTCGCGGAGGTCAGGTCTGGCCCTTGGAGGTCAGGTCTGGAGCTGGAGGTCAGGTATGCAAAACCGTATGACAAAAGTTACCACGGGGTGACTGTAAACAAAATAAGAGCCATAGGCATGACTCGGAAGATAGGCAACTGGATTTTCAGTTTTCCGAGAGATAGAACATAAAGAGTAGTAGTAAACAGAGCAAAATCCAGCATTAGCGAGGTAAAACGCTCAATACCCCAAGGTGCTCTCCTGGCACCTGTGGATCTTTCCTGTCAGAAGCTCCGTAGCTCAGAGATAAAGAGCTGGACCCATTACTCTCGAGACCACGGTTCGAGGCTCCCGTCCACCTTTCCGTTTATTCATATATATATATATATATATATATATATATATATATATATATATATATATATATATATATATATGTATATATATTCTTCTGTGTTGGAAGCAACACTGCATAAACAGGTGATCACTATTGAGTGTTGCCACCCTCCCGGTGTGGACAACACACACACACCAACACAGGTCAATATCCTTCCATGGAGCTGGGCGGAGATGGCGTCTTTGTGACCTAATTGAATTTCAATCGGGACACTGAACTTCACTCCCTGTTAATTTGCAACTCCTAAAGGCAAATAATATAACTCGCAGCGCAGCACAAGGCTTCCTGGTTATACCTGTTATATATGTCAGTGGTTCAGGGGGTTGTGGCTCCTGCGTCCAGGTCTCACGCCAGGTCTCCATAAGTAGGTGCTTGTGGCTCACGAACTGAGGGGTCGGGGAATCGAACCCCGCTGTGGATGAAACGTTGGGCATGTTTCCTTTCACCTGCTGACCCTGTTCACCTAGCAGTTAATACCTGGGTATTAGCAGGCAACAGTCAGCTAACACACTATTAAGAAAGAAACACATAAGCAAAGTGTATGCTGAATATAAGTGGGAATCTTACATAGTTTAGGAGACAGGAATAATAGATCAATATTACTACTAGAGTGCAAAACATTTAACCGGTTTTCCTAGTAAACCAACTTGTTATACTAATCGAGTATTACCTTCGCTTAGATGGTGTATGTGATTCGCATTTATCAGGTTTCCACCTACATTCACCACTCTCCCTGTTAGGACGAGCATCGACCCTGCTAGGACGAGCATCTACCCTGCCAGGACGAGCATCTACCCTGCCAGGACGAGCATCTGCCCTGCCAGGACGAGCATCTACCCTGCCAGGACGAGCATCTACCCTGCCAGGACGAGCATCTACCCTGCCAGGACGAGCATCTACCCTGCCAGGACGAGCATCTACCCTGCCAGGACGAGCATCTACCCTGCCAGGACGAGTATCTGCCCTGCCAGGACGAGCATATACCCTGCCAGGACGAGCATCTACCCTGCCAGGACGAGCATCTGCCCTGCCAGCTCTCTACAGTGAGGGTTTGGTGTATAGCCTTGTCTGTCTCACCTATGTCGCCAAGTGACGGTGGTGGACGTGCGTCCCTCACACATCTGGAAGTAGAGAGTAGGGAGAGAGCCTTCTGCTACACTTTCCTTATCTCATTTATCAGGACAGTCAAACTGTAGTTTGTCCTCGGTAAATTATATGTGGACTGTAAAGTCCTCTGTGTCATAAATGATTTGGAAAACCGATAAGTTGAAAAATGAGACACAATATTGCATAGTGACTCATTCTACAAGGTACTCTGTAAGCCTACCATTTTCCTCCATGTGAACAACGAACTGCTTTAAGAAATTTAATTTCCTAGCTTCTTTTTTTTAGTCGTAACTACAGCCCCTGACCGGCAGCTTAAGCATGAGCCGCCACAAACTTCGACCGTAACATGGAGCGAAAAGTTAAGTCGCTCTTCCTCCTCCTCGTCTTCCTAGGATTCCCGATACATCGATGGAAGGTCGTAAAATGTTTCATCTCTCTTACGAAGCAGATAAGTTTATCCTCCAGCCCTCGCTTCGTTGTCTGATCCAGCCACTGATAAAACCTGCAGACTTCTCCTGCACACTCCAGCAGAACCCGGGGTGATATCTTGCCTGGTCTTGCCACTTTACTGTTTGGTAATAAAATACATGTGCGACACCTGGATATATTTATGAAAACGTTTCGCCACTCAGTGGTGATACTCTTTCATAAACATACTGGAGACAGTAATTTCAACCTTAAAAGCAAGTGCTCAGTCTTTTAGCCTTGATAAAGCTAAAGCAGATGCATGGAGCAGTTGAAGACATCATCAGTGGTGGCCGGGGCCCGGTTGTGGAAGTAGATCGTGCCCAGCAGTTGCACCAGTGTTTAGCAATAGAGTTGTAGACGATATCCTGTGCAGCAAGACTCAGTGGCGTTGCTATGGTAGACACGTATCAGTAATAGTATACTAATACAAGAGTCTTATTCACCAATAGGGAGAAGAGGAGAGAATGAATGAGGGGAAGGAGAAAAACGAAAGGAGTAGAAGAGGTAGGGAGGAAAGAAGGAGGGAAAAGGGAGGAAGAGAAAAGGCAAGCAGCAGGGAGCAGGATAAGAGGTTTGTGGCATATATATGACCCGGCAACACTGAGTGGTCCAGTGCCGGAAGGAGGAAAAGGAGGAGGAGGAGGAGGAGGAGGGAGGAAAATGAAGAGGAGAAGGAAGAGGAGGGGAGGAAAAGGAGGAAGAGGAGGGGTAATATTATGGGTAAGGTTCTCGCACATAACACAATTCAACAAATCAAGGAAGAGAAGATAACGGATAAGAATAAAGTCAATCACAGAAGACCAACAGATACGTATATATATAAGAAAGAATAAAAAATGATAAATGGAAGAAAGAAGCCAAGAAATAGAACATGGAAGAATTCTGAAACGGTTGGGAAATAAAGTGAAAAAGAAGTGAGGGATAAAAGAAGTAGAGAATGAGAGGAGGAAGAAGAAGCCTTGAGAACGTGGTAAACTCTTAAAACAAGAAAAATAAGAGGAAGAAGAACACGATAAAGCCATTAAGCACTTCAACACCATCGAGCAGAATCAGGGCAGCTTTAATATAGTTAACATGTCTAATATAATAAACAAATTATATGAAACAGTATACATTTAGCGTATTATATAATACTTTACCTTTGAAGTCTTTCATTGTGAGTTTTAACTATTAAACACTTCAAAATTTCTCAGTTTAAACGTCCAAACAATGTTAATAGAGAGGGAAGGACTTTTTTTTTAATCTTTAGATTCCAGAAGTAAAGAAAATAGTAAAAGTAGAATAATAATAAATCCGGAAAATAAAGTTGAATGTCCATGAGCACAATAAAGATCATCTGGAGCAGCGATGTATTGTATAGTGTACCGTACTGTTCATAGTGTACCGTACTGTTCATAGTGTACCGTACTGTTCATAGTGTACCGTACTGTTCATAATGTACCGTACTGTTCGTAGTGTACCGTACTGTTCATAGTTTACCGTACTGATCATAGAGTACCGTACTGTTCATAGTGTACCGTACTGTTCATAGTTTACTGTACTGTTCATAGTTTACCGTACTGATCATAGTGTACCGTACTGTTCATAGTGTACCGTACTGTTCATAGTGTACTGTACTGTTCATAGTGTACCGTACTGTTCATAATGTACCGTACTGTTCATAGTGTACCGTACTGTTCATAGTTTACCGTACTGATCATAGAGTACCGTACTGTTCATAGTGTACCGTACTGTTCATAGTTTACTGTACTGTTCATAGTTTACCGTACTGATCATAGTGTACCGTACTGTTCATAGTGTACCGTACTGTTCATAGTGTACCGTACTGATCATAGTGTACCGTACTGTTCATAGTGTACCGTACTGTTCATAGTGTACCGCACTGATCATAGTGTACCGTACTGTTCATAGTGTACCGTACTGTTCATAGTTTACTGTACTGTTCATAGTTTACCGTACTGATCATAGTGTACCGTACTGTTCATAGTGTACCGTACTGTTCATAATGTACCGTACTGATCATAGTGTACCGTACTGTTCATAGTGTACCGTACTGTTCATAGTGTACCGTACTGATCATAGTGTACCGTACTGTTCATAGTGTACCGTACTGTTCATAGTTTACCGTACTGATCATAGAGTACCGTACTGTTCATAGTTTACTGTACTGTTCATAGTGTACCGTACTGATCATAGTGTACCGTACTGTTCATAGTGTACCGTACTGTTCATAGTTTACCGTACTGATCATAGTGTACCGTACTGTTCATAGGGTACCGTACTGATCATAGAGTACCGTACTGTTCATAGTGTACCGTACTGTTCATAGTGTACCGTACTGATCATAGAGTACCGTACTGTTCATAGTTTACCGTACCATTCATAACGTTATGTAACCTTCATAATGGTACGTAACTTTCATAATGTTACGTAGCCTTTATAATGTTACGTAACCTTCATAATGTTACGTAACCTTCATAATGTTACGTAACCTTCATAATGTTACGTAACCTTCATAATGTTACGTAACCTTCATAATGTTACGTAACCTTCATAATGTTACGTAACCTTCATAATGTTACGTAACCTTCATAATGTTACGTAACCTTCATAATGTTACGTAACCTTCATAATGTTACGTAACCTTCATAACGTTACGTAACCTTCATAATGTTACGTAACCTTCATAATGTTACGTAACCTTCATAATGTTATGTAACCTTCATAATGTTACGTAACCTTCATAATGTTACGTAACCTTCATAATGTTACGTAACCTTCATAATGTTACGTAACCTTCATAATGTTACGTAACCTTCATAATGTTACGTAACCTTCATAATGTTACGTAACCTTCATAATGTTACGTAACCTTCATAATGTTACGTAACCTTCATAATGTTACGTAACCTTCATAATGTTACGTAACCTTCATAACGTTACGTAACCTTCATAATGTTACGTAACCTTCATAATGTTACGTAGCCTTCATAATGTTATGTAACCTTCATAATGTTACGTAACCTTCATAATGTTACGTAACCTTCATAATGTTACGTAACCTTCATAATGTTACGTAACCTTCATAATGTTACGCAACCTTCATAATGTTACGTAACCTTCATAATGTTACGCAACCTTCATAATGTTACGTAACCTTCATAATGTTACGCAACCTTCATAATGTTACGTAACCTTCATAATGTTACGTAACCTTCATAATGTTACGTAACCTTCATAATGTTACGTAACTTTCATAATGTTACGTAACCTTCTTAATGTTACGTAACCTTCATAACATTACGTAACCTTCATAACGTTACGTAACCTTCATAACGCTACGTTCACAAGCTGTAAATATGATATATTACTCAGGTCAATATTGCACTATTAAACAGAGTGCAGCTTCAAATAACAACATTATTCTTATATAGGAAGTGGAGTTGGCAGAGTGCATGGAGGGTTGGTGTGGAGGGTTGGTGTGGAGGGGAGGTGTGGAGGGGTGGTGTGGAGGGGTGGTGTGGAGGGTTGGTGTGGAGGGGTGGTGTGGAGGGTTGGTGTGGAGGGTTGGTGTGGAGGGGAGGTGTGAAGGGGTGGTGTGGAGGGTGGTGTGGAGGGTTGGTGTGGAGGGTGGTGTGGAGGGGTGGTGTGGAGGGTGGTGTGGAGGGTGGTGTGGATGGGGTGGTGTGGAGGATTGGTGTGGAGGTTTGGAATGGAGGGTTGGTGTAGAGGGGTGGTGTGGAGTTTTTTTTTGGAAAGTTGGTGTAGAGTGGTGGTGTGGAGGGTTGGTTTGGAAGGTTTGTGTGAAGGGGTGGTGTGGAGGGTTGGTTTGGAAAGTTGGTGTAGAGGGGTGGTGTGGAGGGTTGGTTTGGAACGTTGGTGTGAAGGGGTGGTGTGGAGGGTTGGTTTGGAAGGTTGGTGTGAAGGGGTGGTGTGGATGGTTGGTGTGAAGGGGTGGTGTGGAGGGTTGGTTTGGAAGGTTGGTGTGGAGGGGTGGTGTGGAGGGTTGGTTTGGAAGGTTGGTGTGGAGGGTTGGTGTGAAGGGGTGGTGTGGAGGGTTGGTTTGGAAGGTTGGTGTGGAGGGTTGGTTTGGAAGGTTGGTGTGAAGGGTTGGTGTGGAGGGTTGGTGTGGAGGGGTGGTGTGGAGGGTTGGTTTGGAAGGTTGGTGTAGAGGGGTGGTGTGGAGGGTTGGTGTGGAGGGTTGGTTTGGAAGGTTGGTGTGGAGGGATAACTGTTCTTATCTTATATATTTAAACACTGACGATGTTTTGTATGGCTTCCAGGTTTTTTTTTCACACACACACACACACACACACACACACACACACACAAAGTCTTGTTGCAAACCTTTGCAACAAGACTACTCCCAGAGCTATGGGGATTGTCCTACGAACAAAGGTTAAGATAAATCGGCCTGACGTCTCTGTAGGACAGGAGGGTCAGGGAAGACATGATAACGACATATATAATACTGCAAGGAATCGACAAGGTGGTCAAAACAAGATGACTCCGATGAGTCATCCTGTTAGAAAGTATTTCTTCAGTCATAGAGTTGTCAGAAAGTGGAATATCCTAGAAAGTGACGTAGTAGAGGCAGGAACCATACATAGTTTTAAGACGAGGTTTGATGACGCTCATGGAGCAGGGAGAGAGTTAACCTAGTAGCGATCAGAGAAGAAGCGGGGCCAGGAGCTATGAATCGACCCCTGCAACCACAAATAGGTGAGTACATACATATATATATTCAGATCAAGCTCTTTCACATGTCTCCGTGCGTCATCAGGAACTAAGCAATGTTGCAGGAGCAGCAACAGGTAGATTGAGTGGAAGTTTAATCAGAGTAAAGGCAGAGTGTTGACGCCAGCCAGTTCCTGAGACAGCAGCAGAAATAGTTTTTGAGGTGGTCAGTCCCTCAGTCTGGAGAAGAGTTCAGCTCCATAGTCTGGAACAATCTGAAGCTGAGCATGAGAACAGAATCTTATATATTGACCGAAGAAGTCTACCGTGTAGGCGAAACGTTTCAACAATAAACAAACCCAACTGTTGCAGATGTATCATACTCAACTACGAATTAATACTGACCAGTTTGCCAAGGTTATACTTCCTCTGTCTCTGCTTTATTTAATACTCAGTTTCTTTATTATCGTTCCCGAGAGTCTCATAAACACAACGGCCGAGCTGAGTAAGAGGCAAAATATATAACAACAACTTCCACTTTAATTCATTCTCTGGGTATAAACACATCAAAGATTAACAGCATAATGCTCAGCATATTATGTGGAAATCTGTCCTAGGAAAAGAGCCAACGTTATATTATTATGAGTCTAAAGCCTCTAACACGTCGGCAGGACCGGATTAGCAGTTATAATACAGGGTCCAGGGACCTGATTAAGAGTCGTGAGGACCCCAGGACCAGATTAAGAGCTGTAAAAGCCCCAGGATTAAGTGATGAAGGCGCCCTCTAGGGCAAGCAATTCTCACGGGCCCCGGTTACTAAAACTCCAAACAAATATATCTTCGCCTGGTGGCCAAAGCTTTCGCTTCACACTTCGAAAGTCTGGGTTCGATTCCAACGAGGGTAGAAACACTGGGCGTGTTTCTTTACACCGGTTGTCTATGTTCAATCATCAGTAAAATGGGTACCTGGGAGTTAATCGACTGGTGTGGGTCGCATCCTGGGATAAAACTTAACTAATTTGCCTGAAATGGTCTGCATAACAAGCGGCTTTCTATATAGTAGTGTCATTGATGTCAACTAGGCCTATATACCTTGTACTTGTACTTGTAGTAAATAAAGATATTATATTATTATATATGAGTTAACGCCTCCTTATATCTTAATTTATTTCGCCATTATATGAAGGCCAGAGTGAGCAGGTGAGAACAGACTCCCTCACAGCACCCACTTGACCACGTGTTAGTAACTGAGTGTTCGCTAACACTCGACCACGTGTTCTTGACTGAGTGTTCGCTAACACTCGACCACGTGTTAGTGACTGAGTGTTCGCTAACACTCGACCACGTGTTAGTGACTGAGTGTTCACTAACAGTCGACCACGTGTTATTGACTGAGTGTTCGCTAACACTCGACCACGTGTTAATGACTGAGTGTTCGCTAACACTCGACCACGTATTAGTGACTGAATGTTCGCTAACACTCGACCACGTGTTAGTGACTGAGTGTTCGCTAACACTCGACCACGTGTTAGTGACTGAGTGTTCACTAACACTCCGCCAGAGTGCTAGTGAACTCCTGATGTTTACATTTTCAGAGTCCCTGAATTTCGGCACCGTCGATGGTTCCAAGAAACATTTCTTGAAAAATAATTCTGACATATGTCTGAGTGTCTCAGGCCTCGAAGTTTACAATTCAGCTTTCTTGAAGTTACCAAACGAAGACGAAGTTGACAAGTTGACTTTAAGTCTTGTTATAAAGCCTGGGCGTCAACACCTGGCAGGCTGCAGGCTATGTCAACACTGAGCCGGCAAGCAGGCTGGTAGGACGGTGGTAAACTTAGGCACTGCACTCAAGTTGGGACCGTCTCGTCAAGTTGAGTTACGACCACACATGTTACACCACTCCATCTTGTGAGGTGGTAAGCAGGTGTGTAGGAGGTGAGTGTTAGTACCACACCTGTCACGGAGTGTTACTACCACACCTATCACAGTGTTACCACCACACCTGTCACAGTGTTACCACCGCACCTGTCACAGTGTTTTACCACCACACCTGTCACAGTGAGTTACTACCACACCTGTATCGGTGCGTCATAACCACACCTGTTCAGGAACTTCATCTTGGGAACTGGTGTGGCAGGTGGTGTGGAAGGTGTGTTTTGCAATCACACCTGTTGCAACACTAAAGTGACATCAACCTGCGTGGCAGTATTAATAACCTTTGCAACAGAGATATTACCCTGTGTGACAGTGATGCGAACCTGAATGACAGTGACATTAAACGCTAAGCAGTTATATCACCCCCTGTAGCTGTGATATTACCCCTGTAGCTGTGATATTACCCCTGTAGCTGTGATATTACCCCTGTAGCAGTGATATTACCCCCTGTAGCTGTGATATTACCCCTGTAGCTGTGATATTACCCCTGTAGCTGTGATATTACCCCTGTAGCTGTGATATTACCCCTGTAGCTGTGATATTACCCCTGTAGTTGTGATATTATCCCTGTAACTGTGATATTACCCCTCTGTAACTGTGATATTAACTCCTGTGGCAATATTAACCTCTGGGACAGTGATATTAACGTGACAGTGCCATGAAGTTGCGTGGTGTGCAGTCTGGCACTGTGGTCATCATCTGCTGGCACTGACCACACAACTCACTCTCCACAAATTGAATAACGTTCCATAAGGCAGTAAACCTTTTTCTGTGGTCCTTCTCGCTAAAGCATTTTTTTCAGAATTCTCATTCGTGAATATAAAAAAAAATGAGGTTAACTGGTTTCAAAATGCTTCTGGCGAGGTTGGGAAGAATTGGATTAGTTTGGGCCGCTTTTGGGGTTATAAGATACGAGGATACATTTCTCGGTTCATTGAAGTAGAGGGAGCTGGGGTTGTACAATACAGGTATACCTTTTTCGGATTGAATAGCAACCGGAATACATATAGTTTCTTTTAAGGATGTGTTCAGGTTAGCTATATATTATACCCCAGCCAAGTGTCCTTCAAGGACACTCAAGCTACGACACAGCTTACACCTTCACAGAGGTCATGCTTCGGTGACCTACAACTGACCTTCTATGACCTCGAAAATAGAGTTGACTTGTTTCAGCTGCTGGTCAATCAGCAGCTGAAACAGGTCAATTTCTACAGTCAGTTAAGTCTACTTGACTGCTCCAGTCAGCTAAGTCTCTTTTGTGATGTTATTAGAGTGGCTGATGCAAGGCGTTAGTTGTATTAAGGTTCGTGTCAGAGTTGTGATGAACCCGTGTAGATTAGTTAGAGCGATGGAAAAGTAAACACAAAAGCAGTGTACTGCGAACCTTTATTGACTACGTTTCGCCCGCACAGTGGGCTTTATCAAGTCTACCTGGGTAGAGAGTAAATGAGTTTAATATAGGATGGAGAGTCAGGTGGAGAATGTTGGGTAGGTTGGATTTGAGACGGACCTGCAAGGGACGGGTGGGTGTGTATGTTGTTATGTAGGATAACGATGAACAGGTTTCCTGGCAAGGGGTTCAGCTATATTGTGAAAGCCGTTGTTCTGGTTGAAATTGTTAGGGCAAGGAATGGTGGAGGCTCGCTCCTCCGTCCACTAATGGCAAGAGACACTCTCCTCTCAAGCTTTTCTGTTAACAGTTACCGTGTTGGAGAATCAAGCTTGTCAGAGTTACCTGTGTTGTAACATCGACCATGGCCATAACACCTCACCTTTCCCCAGGGGAAATACTCATTCCCCTCACATACAAACATACACACACACAAACACTCACAAAACCGTCAGGAAATTAGAGAAAGTGCAAAGATTTGCAACAAGACTAGAGGAGAGGTTAAGGAAAATCGACCTAACAATACTGGATGATAGGAGGGATAAGGGGGAAAGATAACGACATATAAAATACTGAGAGGAATTGACAAGGTGGATACGGACAGGATGTCCCAGAGATGGGACACAACAACAAGGGGTCACAATTGGAAGTTGAAGACTCAGATGAGTCACAGGGATGTTAGGAAGTATTTCTTCAGTCTTAGAGTTGTCAGGAAGTGGAGCACTCTGGAGAGTGATGTAGTGGAGGCAGGATCCAAACATGGCTTTAAGAAGAGGCACGATAAAGATCGTAGAGCAGGGAGAGAATGGACCTAGTAGCGATCAGTGAAGAGGCGGGGCTAGGAGTTATGACTCGACCCCTGCAACCACAATTAGGTGAGGACACACATACACACACACACACACATACACACACACACACATACACAGGTGTCACAATACACGAAGATAGACAGTTGTTCTTGCCACACCATCCCCACTTGTCCCCACTAACTCTCCCCACTATCCATCCCAACTATCCATCCCCACTATCCATCCCCACTATCCATCCCCATCATCCAACTCCACCTCATCCATTCACGTGAAGGGAGTCTGTCTTGGTCCCTGTTGATTCCTCTTCCCATGTCACCACCGTTGGCAGTGACTTTTCGGCCGACTGCATATTGTCACCATGCACTGCAGCGTCATTTGAAGCATAGCGTTCTGTGAAACGAGTTAATTAAGTTCCACAAGGAGCGAAACGTTGCCGCGATAAAAACGTCCTTTGCGCCTGTGTCTGTTTGAATTATTGTTTGCAGTGCTTCTCTGTTTACAGTTACATATATTACTTGCACAACAGAACCACGAACGTTCAAACGATCTTAACAGCATATATGTTATGAAACGTATGTACAGGCAGGCCCCGCTTTACAGCGCTCCACTTTACAGCGTTTTGCTAATACAGCGAATGCATTTTTTTTAGGCCTAGCTATATTGCTCACTTAATATATGATAGTGTAAACATGTTATCAAGCTTTTATATGCATTTAAAAGTGAAAAAGGCTATGATTCACTTTACAGGGATTTTCGCTTTTGAGTGGTAGCCTGGAACCTAAAATGCTGTATAAACGGGGCCTTCCTATATGCGCACAAACGCGTGTATGCTCACAGACGCATGTATGCTTACAAAGGCATGTATGCTTACAAAGGCATGTATGCTTACAAAGGCATGCATGCACACAAATTCGCCTCCCAAGATAATGTAGCTTGCATATCATACACACAAAGGCAAAACAAATTCACCTTTAACATTCTTTTCAGCCTAACAAGAGGAAAAAAATGGAAAAGTAGGGTAGGTAGGTATTAGGTTTATCAGGAAACAGGACAAGTGTTTCCTGACGCGGGTCTTAGTCATATGATGACCCACAGCTGGAGCTTTTAGTCATTTGACCGAGGCCTTCCGCTGGCTTACCGGTCCACCCCCCTTTAAAAAAATTATGGTTATGATTATAACTATTGCTACAACAATTCATCGGAAAAGCAGGGACTCGAACCTGTGTTCTGGTCGTTCCCAGGAGCACACGAAGCAGCGGCAGCAGAGAATATGACGTTGCCAAATCACAACAACTTAACCATACGATTGCAAACAAACCATACCACGGGTGGGGTTCGAACCCGCGGTCAGAAAACAGTTTTATATAATGAAAAGTATTTACATTTCCCTGAAAGCTGCTGGGAGCCTAACAACAAGTTTTATAAATATAATCTCCTTACAGCCCTCCTTCCCATGGTAGTCACGGGGGGAATAACTGGGCTAAAGTAATCGGATTTTGATTATATTTTATCCTAGTAAAGCTTTTATGAATGTATTCGTCTTTGCGATGTATGCAGAATACAGTGATTAATTTTCGATGAATTATATCCTACATGAATATACCTTTTTGTGTGTCAGGAGTGACACTCGAGGAGGTATTAGTGTCATTGTTATTGTGTCAGGAGTGACACTGGAGGAGGTATTAGTGTCATTGTTATTGTGTCAGGAGTGACACTGGAGGAGGTATTAGTGTCATTGTTATTGTGTCAGGAGTGACACTCGAGGAGGTATTAGTGTCATTGTTATTGTGTCAGGAGTGACACTCGAGGAGGTATTAGTGTCATTGTTATTGTGTCAGTAGTGACACTCGAGGAGGTATTAGTGTCATTGTTATTGTGTCAGGAGTGACACTGGAGGAGGTATTAGTGTCAATGGTCATTTATCTAGTTACTACAAACAAGTTTTACTTTCATAATATATAACATGAATAACTAACCCCTCACGAAGGATATAAACATTAACCTAAAGAGGTATGTGTTTTATGGGGGATTAATTATAAAGTCATATATAATTTTATTAGGCTGTGCGCGACATGGTTGGATTAGCAGCAAAAATAATCATTTGTCAAATTTTTCCAAATTAAAAAATAAAAAAAGTCAGTGTTATATACTAATCCTCTTGGTGTTTGTTTGCGTCTCAACTCATCACATCATTCCTGTGAGTTTATTTTTATTTTCCAGCTTGCCAGTTTAGTTACGAAGATAAATTATAATTTATTTTTGAACGTAATGTTGAAGTAGCCATAAAATGCATAATTTTTTTTTTTTGAGAATTATTTACTGGCTAACATTTATATTTTATTTTCTATCTTAATAAATTTTAATCAAACCTTTTTATATCTGAATTTCATCATTGTATTAAATTGGTGTGTTAGAGAGAGAGAGAGAGAGAGAGAGAGAGAGAGAGAGAGAGAGAGAGAGAGAGAGAGAGAGAGAGAGAGAGAGAGAGAGAGAGAAGGGAAAGAGTCTTCCAGATCCTGTTGATCAAGAGAAAGCTAAAGAAATAAATCTCAAACGACAACCAAAACTTAATTAATTTTTTCTGTAATTATTCCTGGCAGTAAGGCGGTGAAGAAATATTTTATTTAATAGTGAATAACAGCTGTATAATCCTACCTAACATCTGTATAATCCTACCTAACATCTGTATAATCCCACCTGTATAATCCTATCTAACAGCTGTATAATCCTACCTATCATCTGTATAATCGTACCTAACAGCTGTATAATCCCACCTAACA
This sequence comes from Cherax destructor, assembly GCA_009830355.1. Lineage (NCBI taxonomy): Eukaryota > Metazoa > Arthropoda > Malacostraca > Decapoda > Parastacidae > Cherax > Cherax destructor. The sequence goes on along the minus strand of WNWK01000740.1, from coordinate 314,384 downwards.
GCTGTATAATTCTACCTAACAGCTGTATAATCCTACCTATCATCTGTATAATCCCACCTGTATAATCCTATCTAACAGCTGTATAATCCTACCTAACAGCTGTATAATTCTACCTAACAGTTGTATAATTCTACCTAACAGCTGTATAATTCTACCTAACAGCTGTATAATCCGTCGTTCCAGGGTTCTGGGATAAAAACAGGACAGAAACACGTGAAGGGAACACTAGTCGTTACTATGCTGGAGAGTGGAAAGAGGAAAACCAAACTAACTTAGGATTTACAAAGGGGAAGGGCGAACAAATTATATATATACATGTATATATATATATATATATATATATATATATATATATATATATATATATATATATATATATATATATATATATATATATATATATATATATGTGTGTGTGTGTGTATATGTCGTGCCGAATAGGTAAAAACTTGTTATTTTGGCTTAAATAGCAACACTGCGAAAATTTGTGTATGCAATAATTTCGCAAAAATCATTCTGAACCTAACGAAAAAAATATATTTCATTGTGTTTGTTTATTATTAAATTATTGTAAACTTATCTAAAATATATTTAGTTGGATTAGGCTAAATTAAATTGCGTTTGCTATAATAAGGTTAGGTAAGTTTTCTAAGGTTCTTTTGGTACAAAATTATTAATTTTTACATTAACATAAATGAAAAATATATGTCTTAAACGTATAAGAGAAAATTTTAGAAAGTACGTAATTTTAAATGAGTTCTTGCTAATTGACCAGTTTTACCTATTCGGCACGACATATATATATATATATATACTTTAGGGATTAAAATGCTTTTGACATGAGAAGTACAGGTGACATGCAGCCTTACCGACCCTCGTGTAATCAAGAGGCACTCAGCCCCATTAGCCAGCCAACCAATTCACTAAAATTATCCACACAGCATTTACACAGCCATTAATATAACGACACATAAATTCTTAGGATTATAGCTCCGCAATTAATTTGTTTTTATTGGGGATAAGCATATTGCTCCGCGCTTGTTGCTAAACTCTAGTTTACACTTTATGCTCTGCTGAAGAGTAATGAATGTTATTACAACTATAAGACTACAGACAGGCAGATAGACAGACAGACACACACACATACACACACACACATAGCCAGGAGCTATGACTCGACCCCTGCAACCACAACTAGGTGAGTACACACACACACATACACAGATAAACACGACATAAAAGCACATGGAGACGCACAACCACATGGAAACAGACTAAAACGACTCACAGACACAGCTTGAAACGACACAGAGAAATACATGACTCACGGTATCTTAATAACACGATGGTACGCAAACCACAGGACGGATTCGTGCCCTACCCGTTCTGTGGTTTAACTGAGACACATGACGCACCGATAACAGAAATAACAAACAGATATAGCTATAATACACAGCTACGGCTATAGACAGACATCTATAGAGAGAAAGCGACTTAGAGAGTAGGGGAACTAGAGTAATGCGAGGAGAGTTTGCAAAATTTAGGAAGCTTGTTAAAAGGGACAACGTTTCGCCACCTCTACACAAGCTCCATAATCAGAGCGAAACGTTTTCCCAATAAAACCTTGTTTCGAAGTGCGTCTTCCTCTTCACACGCGAAGTGAACTTTGCGCGTGGTGGAAACATCGCGCAGCGCTTCTGTTGTCCATGAGGAAATGAAAGAGGGGATTACGAGGCTAAACAATAATCGCCATTGCTACGATAAACGACAATCCCAGAGTCTAACTATTTAAAAAAAATGAGATTATTTCCCCTCCTCTTCCGAGAGGCGAGTTTACTAACGAACGCAACGCGACCAGTGTAAGTGAACGTACCACCACCAGTGACATCAGTTGTGAGTGAACGTACCACCACCAGTGACATCAGTTGTGAGTGAACGTACCACCACCAGTGACATCAGTTGAGTGAACGTACCACCACCAGTGACATCAGTTGTGAGTGAACGTACTACCACCAGTGACATCAGTTGTTAGTGAACGTACTACCACCAGTGACATCAGTTGTGAGTGAACGTACCACCACCAGTGACATCAGTTGTGAGTGAACGTACCACCACCAGTGACATCAGTTGTGAGTGAACGTACTACCACCAGTGACATCAGTTGTGAGTGAACGTACTACAACCAGTGACATCAGTTGTGAGTGTACGTACTACCACCAGTGACATCAGTTGTGAGTGAACGTACTACCACCAGTGACATCAGTTGTGAGTGAACGTACTACCACCAGTGACATCAGTTGTGAGTGTACGTACTACCACCAGTGACATCAGTTGTGAGTGAACGTACCACCACCAGTGACATCAGTTGTGAGTGTACGTACTACCACCAGTGACATCAGTTGTGAGTGTACGTACTACCACCAGTGACATCAGTTGTGAGTGAACGTACTACCACCAGTGACATCAGTTGTGAGTGAACGTACTACCACCAGTGACATCAGTTGTGAGTGTACGTACTACCACCAGTGACATCAGTTGTGAGTGAACGTACTACCACCAGTGACATCAGTTGTGAGTGAACGTACTACCACCAGTGACATCAGTTGTGAGTGAACGTACCACCACCAGTGACATCAGTTGTGAGTGTACGTACTACCACCAGTGACATCAGTTGTGAGTGTACGTACTACCACCAGTGACATCAGTTGTGAGTGAACGTACTACCACCAGTGACATCAGTTGTGAGTGAACGTACTACCACCAGTGACATCAGTTGTGAGTGTACGTACTACCACCAGTGACATCAGTTGTGAGTGAACGTACTACCACCAGTGACATCAGTTGTGAGTGAACGTACTACCACCAGTGACATCAGTTGTGAGTGAACGTACCACCACCAGTGACATCAGTTGTGAGTGAACGTACCACCACCAGTGACATCAGTTGGATCTCTGGCACAAATAATTGACACGACGTTGGTGACATAGGTTTCTTTTTAGGATATCCGTAAAGGTGTCATCATCTAAGGATATCCGTGAGGATATCACCATCCAAGAATATCCGTAAAGGCGTCATTTTCTCAGGTTATCTTGTGAGGATGTCATCCTCTAAGGTTATCTTGTGAGGATGTCATCCTCTAAGGTTATCTTGTGAGGATGTCATTATCTTAGGATACAATACTATGTAGTAATCCTTTGTTTTAAATGGGTTATCATCCGGTTGAGCCCCGTGTGATATCTTAATAACAGATCCTAGATTATGAACACGGTGCTGTTATAGATGCTAGATTATGAGCCTGATGCTATTATAGACAATAGATTATAGGCTTGATGCTGTTACAGAATCTAGATTATTAATCTGATGCTTTTATAAGTACTTAATATTAGATCACATGTTCGAACATCGAGGATGGTGTGTGTGTACTCACCTAGTTGTGGTTGCAGGGGTCGATTCACAGCTCCTGGCCCCGCCTCTTCACTGGTCGCTACTGGGTCACTCTTCCTGCTCCATGAGCTTTATCATACCTGTTCTTAAAGCTATGTATGGATCCTGCCTCCACTACATCACTTCCCAGACTATTCCACTTCCTGACAACTTTGTGACTGAAGAAATACTTCCTAACATCCCTGTGATTCATCTGAGTCTTCAACTTCCAATTGTGACCCCTTGTTGCTGTGTCCCATCTCTGGAACATCCTGTCTCTGTCCACCCTGTCGATTCCTCTCAGTATTTTATATGTCGTTATCATATCCCCCCTATCTCTCCTGTCTTTCAGTGTCGTCAGGTTGATTTCTCTTAACCTCTCCTCGTAGGACATGCTCCTTAGCTCCGGAACTAGTCTTGTTGCAAACCTTTGCCCTTTCTTTAGTTTCCTTACATGTTTGTGTGTGTGTGTGTGTGTGTGTGTGTGTGTGTGTGTGTGTGTGTGTGTGTGTGTGTGTGTGTGTGTGTGTGTGATGTCAAACCCTGACAATTAAGATACAGAAATGCGGACCAAGAGAAAAAAAAAAGAAATATGAAGAAAGAGAAGAGGGAAAGATGGTTACTGGAAGGAGGGCGAGATAAGCCAGGCTGGTGCACAGAAACGATGTTTCGCCCAGCATCATGGATTTTCTATAGCTTAATGCAGTGCCAATTGGAACGATCTCCAATAAGAAGACACACCTGGAGGGAAATGGCAAAATTCCTGGGACTCTATTTTAGAGCAAGGCTGTGGTGAGACAGAGGAGATGGGGAATATTTATAGAGCTCCAGAGAGCACTCAGGAGAGTAGCACAGATGTTTCCAGGGAGGAGAACTGCAGATGCTCCAGCGAGAGCCAAAAACAAAACACAGGGGAAATCCTTACCTCCGTGCAATGCACAAACATCACGTAATTCAAAAGTTAATTTTGATTACGGGATACCTAACGAAGCAGTGATGAGCTACTGATTGATCCTAATGACTTGACAAGACGGTCGAGAAGGCGCACAAATATTGTGGTTTGTGGGGAGGAAAAACAATGGCGAAGGAAATCAGTCGTAAAGAGAACCGGTCCACACCGTAAGCCAGTAGCAACGAGAACCAGTCCACACCGCAAGCCAGTAGCAGCGAGAACCAGTCCACACCGCAAGCCAGTGGCAGCGAGAACCAGTCCACACCGTAAGCCAGTGGCAACGGGATCCGGTCTACACCGTAAGCGAGTCGCAACGGAATCCGGTCTGCACCGTAAGCCAGTCACAACGGGAATCGGTCGCAACAGTGAGTGGAGATTCTCTAAAGATTATTTCAAACCTTCCTCGAGAATAGAAGAGCAAAGCAGAGAAACACGCAAGTGAAATGTTAAATACATGAAGATGGACAGTCAGTTAGAGAGAGAGAGAAAGAGAGAGAGAGAGAGAGAGAGAGAGAGAGAGAGAGAGAGAGAGAGAGAGAGAGAGAGAGAGAGAGAGAGAGAGAGAGAGAGAGAGAGAGAGGACAGACAGGCAGACAAACACACATACGTACAATAATGCAACATAACAAAGAAAGACACTTTATCTGATACATCAACACTGTTCTTGGGTCTCCGAATATGCGAGTGCATCACGTTCCTAAACACGTTTCATTCTGGAATTACGATGCCTTACAGGAACCGTATATTAGGACACTCACTGGGGAGACGTTTCGCCCACCAGTGGGCTTCCATAGTCTAATCAGTAATTTGATAAGGACTCTAGTCCTAATACTGTTTACGTATCCTTCTTACCCGCTTGTTCGTAACGTTAGTTACAAGACCCGCAATAAAAGAAAGAAGAAAATTTAATGCAAATATAAAAAAAAAAATCCTATAAAATGCAAGAAAACTACAACAAAAAAAAACGCAAAAATCTCTCTATAAAACAAGGGTTTTCATTTCGTATAATGTATAAGGTTCTATGCAAATTTTCCCTTAAATTGCAGTTTGGAGAAAAAGATTGATTCATGTTTTGGACAGATCTTCTCCACAAGTGTCCAGCAATAGCAGCAGCAACAATAACAGCAGCAACAATAACAGCAGCACCAGCAGGAACAGCAGCACCAGCAGGAACAGCAGCAGCAATAACAGCAACAATAGCAGCAGCACTAGCAGTAACAGCAGCAACAGCAAAAGCGTCTATCCCACGCACATTTGGCCACCAAAAAAAAAAGGTGTCTATCTAATATGGTATATTTTGCAAATCTGCCGAAGTCTCTGCCCATAACACCTCCAGAGATATTTCTGACACATATTTTGTGAGCCTGGACCCTTTCCCGATGGAAATTACAGTGCTTCGTAAGTCCGGGATCCAGCTCACTGGAATTTTTCTTATTGTATTTGAATGAGAAGTAATTTTATTGTATTCATGGGGAAGCGCTAAACTCGTACAGGCCATAGAGCGCCCGGGGGAATGAGAAACAATCAGGTTTAATATAGGGAAGAGTGATGCGAATTACTTGGTTCAAGAGCCTTGAGAAACATTGATCTGAGTGACTGAGTGACCATTGAAAGATGAGTATCTGAGTGACCACTGGAAGAAAGATATCTCAGTCACCACTGGAAGAAATATACTTCAGTCACCACTGGGAGATATCTCAGTCTTCACTGGAAAAAAAACACCTCACTTACCACTGAGAAACTGACAAATCAAGATATGAAAATGAAAAAAAAAATATATATATCAGACTCGAACCTTTCACCCCTCATTCCATATTATTTCTTTTCTCTGAATTAAGACTTCCTCTTATATACAGATAACAGACTGTTTCCTCTTATCAATGTGAAGACAATTTTGCAGCATCCCGTCATCACTGTGTCTCTCCCGGTGTGTGGCATCTCGTCCTCTCCGCTGATGCTGAGAAGAAATTTTCTTCGTCTATTTCCGTCTCCTATTATGACTCCTAATGTTGTTATCTCGTCTCCTCATATCCTATGAACCAACGAAGACATTTTTATATATTTTCAAAATTTCTTCCTAACTCTTATTTTTGTTAGTTTCTTTAGGCATTATGCTGCTTTTATTTGATTTCTTTTTTATTTTATCCATGTTTTTTTTTCTTTAGTTGTAACATGTTAAATCTTTAGTCCTTGAATCAAAAGCACTTTTTCTTTTTTTAGAAATCTAGGCATATGCAAACTGCCCATCCATTTCATTTATTGAATAATTTATGCCCCTCATAGTAGCTTAATACAATACGATTTTGTTGATGGGATAGTAAACTTTTCTCTAATGGCTTTATCCAGAATGTTTACAGCAAAGGTTGTCAGTGTAGTGTGAAGGTTCTGCTCTGTCACCTTCTTTAAATGTCCACTCTGTGTCCTAGTTGCCATTTGTGCACTTGCCTTTTATTGGTTGGGTAGTGTTAAACTGTATTATAATTGTTAATATTAACATGGTTAGGTAATATTGCTACGTTAGCTTCTGTGCAAATGTAAAACAAAATTCCGTACTAGGTTTATTTCCGTGAATACTTCCATCAATGCCCAAGATAAAATGTTCGAAAATATCTATTTTAATAATTTTATACACCAAGAGGTGTATATACCTCAGTGTATATAACCTGAGAGTTCATTTTAATCTCTATTTTGGGAATTAAAATATTCTTGGCTGGTGGTGTACAGGTGACACTCAACCTTAATGGCCCTCGCGTGCTGAGTTAATAGGCTTTAAACCTAATTAACTATCCATTATAAGGCAATGCGGCTTGTTAAGAGTGACTGCCTGGCATACATCATATCCGGAAACACAGTTTTCCACGGTTCTAAATCAAGTGAGCCATATATCACATTATCTGAGCTTGGGATGAGTCCACAACACTCTCTTGTTTACTAACCACGCCAATGTTACCTTAAAATACTGTTCTGGCTGGCTATAATGAAACAAGCCTCGTCCTAAATCTCAATGAAACTGTCCAATGAAAGTAATTTACCAGGTAATTATATGCCATGCGTGGTGATCAAACTTTCATGAATTTTTATCCCTGCAACATATAGATTCTGGTTAATTAGAGCAGCAGTCACCGCTGTTACGTTCACTGGGGAACGGAATCCACGATGACCAATGTAAACGGTTAATTATCACTAACCATCTAGGTTCAGTTGAGCTATAATTCGTTTTATGCTAATACCTTTTTAATTTTATAATCACATATCTCACCACATCAAACACACATCAGCCTTTCAATACTTCTTGGTATAGAATACTATTTATGTAACCATATTTAAATCGATCTTTTTACACCGATACTTCAACAAAGACATTAACAATGTTTTAATATAAGGATTTTACAATATTATCATTAGTATTAGTTTGTCACATGTAAAAATACTAGGTATGTAAGGGGTATATTATATTTGAGGAAAGTTTATAAATACAGGATTTGCTCAGGATTGTATAAATCCTCCAGATGTATCTGTTGTAGCAGAGCGGGTAGACCAAACCGTCAGGGTATGATGGTGGCTCAGAGGGGAAGGCATTCTGATGAGGCTTATGGAACCATTTCGTCAATTTTGTAAACAATTTCTTGATTTTGATTTCCGTGCAATAACTTGTGAAAGCCTCTTCTGATCGGCATGAATGAATGAATAAAGTTTAGGTAAGACCCTTGCGGGTGAAAGGTAAGTGGGTAAAGTGTAAGAGTAGGTGGTTGAGAGGAAGAGCTTTTAGTGGGAGAGATAGTACCAGGGCTTGACCCAGTAGCTAGGCAGATAGTGATCAGAATGGTGCTGGCTTTTTGACTTGTGACTTGGACGCGGCATAGTTCACTGGTATGAGGGTCGGCGCCACTTAGACACTGCATGGTACGAGGGCTACTTTCCTACTTTTATTTTTAAAAAACAAATTAAAATAAACATGTTTTTAATTGCATGAAACTTTCGACACTGGTGTATCCTACCCAGAACAAGGTTTGGACTGCTGTTGGAGTGCGCGGGTAACAATTTTAAAAAATTCTTTTTGAAATGATTGCATATAATTGTATGTGAGATAACTTGATTATGCCTCTTTTAAAAAGCTTCATTCTTTAATATTCTTTAATTACTGATGCATCTCTTATAAAAAGAAGTCACATGGTGAGTCTAGACTATGTGCAAATTTGCCAATTTACTAACACAGCTGGAGATGTTGGAACCTGTGCCTCATAATAAAAATAATAATAATAATAATAATAATAATAATAATAATAATAATAATAATAATAATAATAATAATACTATCACCATTAAAGTTTTAATGACTGTGTGTTTATTTCAAAGAAAGATTCTTGTTGATATTGTGTTGTGTAAGTTTTTATTTGCCAGTTTTGTTAAAGTGATTTCCAAGTAATAACCAGAGAATGCCTCTTCTGATTGGCTTCAAACCTTAAATGCTGGTGTGCCGTACTTACAGAAAAGTTTGTGTTGATGCTGGGCAGTGTAGATGTCAATTTGCCAGGTCTCCTGACATAGCGGTTTTTGCGCAAAAAAAATAATTATCTGATCGGCTTCAAAACTTATATGTCAATTACTTAAAAATGTAACTTCTGAGCGGCTTAAAACTTAAAGTATTTTAAAATTTTGGATTCTGAGCAATAACTAAAGACTGTCATAAGAACATAAGAACGGAGGAACACTGCAGAAGGCCTACTGGCCCATACAAGGCAGGTCCTTATCAAAACTACCGGTACCCAAAGCTAACCCAGAATTTACTCCCGTACCCACGACACCAATCAAACCCAGCCTCTCCCACTCATATATTTGTCCAATCTCTTCTTAAAGCCACCCAGGGTCCTAGCGATTACCTTACTTGGAAGACTGTTCCACGCATCCACAACTCAAATCCGTTATTTCTCGTTCTTATCTGATTCGATATCCTCACTATTTTATTAATATCACATTTGTTTATGCCCATCATCCACTTATACACTTCGACGATATCTGCACTCATTCTACGGCTCTCTAGAGAGTGAAGAGTCTATCTTCATACGGGAGATTCCTTATACAGTAAATCAGTTAATCATTCTTCTCTGTATGTTCTCCAATGAATCTATATCAATCCTGTATTAAGGAGACCAAAACTGAGCTGCATAATCTAAGTGAGACCTCACTAGTGATGTATAGAGCTGTAAAATAACTTTTGGACTTCTGTTACTTATACTTCTAGAAATAAATCCTAGTAATCTGTTAGCCTTATTGTGCACACTTAGGCACTGTTGTCTTGGCTTTAGATTTCCGCTTGCCATGACTCCCAAGTCTTTTTCACATTCTGTATGATCAAGCTCTACTTCACCTAGTTTATAACTCTTTTGATTGGCTTTAAATTTCATGACTGTCTAAGGTTTGCATTGGTTTTGGGCTGCTTTAAGTGTCAGTTTGCCACTTTTATTGACGAAATTGATATATTAATTTCCATGTGATAACTGGCGAATGACTCTTGTTACTTATTTTAAATCTTTAACGCTGATATTATCTGTATAAGCAACTTATGCGTCACTCTGTACTATTCTTTTAGCATGTATTAAAGTAGAGGGGCCTGGGCTTATGGAATACAGGGATACCGTTCTCTGATCACTGAGATAGAGGGGGCTGGGCTTATGAGACACGGGGATACCTTGTTTTGGATCGTGCAACAACCGAAAAACATCTAGTTGAAATTGCTCCTCCTTTGTCTACTGAACTAATATCAAGTTTTGTTAGTCGCTTGTGATCTCGTTTCAGTGACAGCAGACGTTGCTTCGAAGTTCTCCATAATACTACACTGATCATTTTCCTTTATTGCGTGTGGCCAGCAGTAACAGCCTAGTTGATCAGTCCCTGATCAACCATGGTCATGGACCACGCCGCGGGGGCGTTGACCCCCCGGAACACCATCCAGGTACCAGGTATCCAGGTGACACTAGGCAGTCTGTACACCCAGCCAGGTCGTCGTACTATTGCACGAGTTTCCCCTCACATGGCATCTTAGCACTAAAGTTTCCCCTCACATGTCATCTCAGCACTAAAGTTTCCCCTCACATGTCATCTCAGCACTAAAGTTTCCCCTCACATGTCATCTTAGCACTAAAGTTTCCCCTTACATGGCATCTCAGCACTAAAGTTTCCCCTCACATGGCATCTCAGCACTAAAGTTTCCCCTCACATGTCATCTCAGCACTAAAGTTTCCCCTCACATGTCATCTCAGCACTAAAGTTTCCCCTCACATGTCATCTCAGCACTAAAGTTTCCCTCACATGTCATCTCAGCACTAAAGTTTCCCCTCACATGTCATCTCAGCACTAAAGTTTCCCCTCACATGTCATCTCAGCACTAAAGTTTCCCCTCACATGTCATCTCAGCACTAAAGTTTCCCCTCACATATCATCTCAGCACTAAAGTTTCCCCTCACATGTCATCTCAGCACTAAAGTTTCCCCTCACATGTCATCTCAGCACTAAAGTTTCCCCTCACATGTCATCTCAGCACTAAAGTTTACCCTCACTGGTGTTGCTAGTACCTGAGTTACCCCTCATAAGTGTTACCAATACACGAGAGTTACCACTCAAGGTTGTTACCAATGGAAAAGTTTACTTTCACAAGTGTATACGTACGAGTTACCCGTCGCAGGTGTTGCCAATAAAGTGTTTGCCAATTCATGAGTTACCCCTCACAAGTGCCGTTGCATATACAAGAGTGTTGCCAATACACGAGTTATCCTTCACAACCTTTGCCAGTACAAAGGGTATACCCCTCAGATGTGTTGCCAATACACGAGTTACTCTTCAAAAGTGTTGCCAATATAAGTGTTCCGTACCCTTGAATCTCACATACTCTTTCTCATTCCTGAGACATAAACTAAATCTCACATCTATGGTAGTTTAGTGTTCACTTAATTTCCTCATTTTTCTATAATAATAATAATAATAATAATAATAATAATAATTATTATTATTATTATTATTATAGTAGTAGTAGTAGTGGTATTATTATTATTATTTTCAATTCAATGGAAAGTATCAAAGGAAAGGGCAGCTCCAGTTCCTCAGCTCAAGATCTCTTCCCCAACATCAGCGCACTTCTCCAGAAACTTCCCCAACTTCTGCAACTTCTGCAACTTCTCTTCCGGGTCTCCCAAAAGCAACGTGCCAGATGGAAGGTAGAATTGTGAAAGCTCTTAGTTTATATCTGATATCCTAGTAAACCCATGTTATCTAGCAAACTCCCAGTTTGGGTCTGATATCTAGCAAACTAGTATCACTTAGCAAACCCAGTAATCACCATGTCTAGAAGTGAAATCACACATTTCTTTCACTGCAAAAAAATATTCCCATTCTCCCGTATACACCATAAGCAGAGCTTCACTCTCAACTAATAATGGGAAGGAATGGGCTCGATTTTTAATAATTAAAAATCGAAAATGCAGGTTATTATCATAGCAGACATGAGCAAAGTCATTTTTTTTAAATCAATACCAGCAAAATTATCTTTCCCATCCACTCAAAATTATCTTTCCCATCCACTCAAAATGATCTTTCCCATCTATCATCTCTACTCAAGGCTCATATATGGAACGGTTCTTTATCTTTGGTTTGGTTGGTTAATGGGGCTTAAAGCCTATTGACCGCACTAGAATCATTAAAGCCTAATATAGGGATTAAAGTAAATTCTCAGGATTTATACTCCAAAACCTTGGAATGTAGGCTTGTAAGATAGATTGAAAAACAAAAGCTTTCCGAAAATTCATGAATAAAAGCTCGAAAGGGAAAGTGAAAAATGTTTTGATATATCTTTTTTAAATAAAATATCGAGATTTTACTAAATTTTCCTCTTAAAATTTAATTTAGTGTGAAAGTTTTATTAAAAGAAGCAAGTGTTGGCTTGATGGGTATTTTTTTTTCTATCTCCTTTTTTTCTTGTCTTTGTTCCATTTTTCACATTTCTTTCCCTGCTTTATCGCCGTGATCACTCTTATTTAATTGGGAACCTCACATCCAGGGTTCGGTGGTGCTGAAGGCACCACCACTGGTGGTGCTGGAGGCACCACCAGTGGTGGTGCTAGAGGTACCATCACTGGTGTTGGTGCAGGAGATACCACCACGTGTATCTCCAGTGGTGGTATCTCCACTGAATCTCGGCCTGAGGGGTGGCACTGTGGGTGGCACAATGGGTGGCACTGGGGGTGTGTCACTGTGTGTTCAGTATAAAAGGCATTAAAAATAGTCGAGGATTTGGTGGAGATATTGCGGAGTGTAAACACAGAGAGCATTCAAGTTGCTGAACCTCCAGTGGTGGGGGTCCTTTATTCCCTCCAACACCACCTCCAACACCACCTCTAATACAACCTCCAACACCACCACCAATACCACCTCCAATACCACCACCAATACCACCTCCAATACCACCTCCAGTACCACCTCCAATACCACCTCCAACACCACCTCTAATACCACCTCCAATACCACTTTTGACACTACCTCCAACATCACCTCTAATACCACCTCCAACACAAACACCAATACCACCTCCAATACCACTTTTAACACTACCTCCAACACCACCAAAAAAACACCGCAACCACCACCTTTAAAATCACCCCAACACCACCGACTACCTCCGATTAACCAGGAGATATATCAATATTAAGGATTTAGTGTTTAATAATAATGATAATTGCAAAAGTAATAAATGTAATGATATTATTATTTGTAATAATAATTAATTACTATTATTATTATTATTATTATTATAAATAAAATATTATTACTACTTCTATTAATGATAACAATAATAATAATAATAATAATGGTAACAGAGAGACAGACAGACAGACAGAGACAGAGAGACAGACAGACAGACAGAGACAGACAGACAGAGACAGACAGACAGAGACAGAGAGACAGACAGACAGACAGAGACAGACAGACAGACAGAGACAGACAGACAGAGACAGACAGACAGAGACAAACAGACAGAGACAGACAGCCAGACAGATAGAGACAGACAGACAGAGACAGACAGACAGACAGCAAGAGATAAGGAGACGAAGAGACAAAGAAAAACTTTTTCTGAGAACCAACAAGCCAACAGAAACTGATTTTCCCGTCATTTTATTGTTTCTTCTTCACTAAACAAAGAGAATTTTCTTGTTTCCTCTCCACTAAAGAGATAATTCTATTTTCTCTTCTCCAAAGAGATAATTCTCTTTTTTCTTCTCCACCAAACAGATAATTCTCTCTTTTTTTCTTGTCCACCAAATAGAAAATTCTCTTTTTCTTATCCACCAAAATAAAGAGAATTTTTTTCAGTCTTTTCCACCAATATGAAGAGAATTTACTTGTTTCTCCTTCACCAAATAAAGAGAATTTTCCGGAGCAGTGAATCTGGAGAACTACATATATAATCTTTTTCCAATATTTATGCCAGGACATTCTACCCTGTTTTTTTTTTCACATTCGGAAAGTCTCGCGAATATAGATTTATAGCCAGTAATGAGCCCTTGAAGGAGAAAAATGCATGAGAAAAAAAATATCAGTGGAACCAAATATTTTAATTTTGAAGACGAGGCAGAGTCATGTATTATTCTGGCCAGAGACTTCATAAAAACATTTAACCCCGGCGGTAGTAGACACTTACACTCGCATCTTATGAACAATATTGAGGCGATATATCAGCCTCATATAGCCTTCTACTGTGCTTTTATTATTACAGGTCCTGGATAATGTGAGAAATCACGGAAGCGCTTGGAAGTTCACTATTTTTTCACAATAACAATACTGTGACTAGCCGAGGACTCGAACCCATGTCGTTTTGGCCGCCTCATGGTGAGCGAAAATCATATGACGCTCTAACCCACAGGACCACTCAATCCTGTGGGTTAGAGGGTCATGTGATTTTCGCTCACCATGAGGCGGGCCAAAATGACATGGGTTCGAGTCCTCGGCTAGTCGCAGTGTTGTTATTGATTAAATACCACTTGTTTGTGGTTACAATAATATATATATTTACCCTCATGTATATTATTATTATTATTATTATTGGTAAACGAAAATCTCGTAGGGGTTTGCAGCAACTGGGAAATGGCAGGTAATCAGGTTGAATCCAAGAACGGGCAGATTAGCTCAAAATCCTTGGCTCAAAGGTCCTTCACCGCCATAGAAATACTCCTCTTTGAGGGATCTTAGGAGTAATTCTTCCCTTCCCTCCCTCTCTCATACCCCTTCTCCCCCTCACCTTTCTTCTTTCTTCTTCCCTTCCACCCTCCCCTTCCTTCCCCCCTCCTCCTCCTCCCTCCTTGCCTGGCAGACTGCTGCATCCTAAACTCTGATAGCCCTCACAGTTAAGAAGAAATTTCTGTATATAACAGTTACATGATATACTCAATGTGAGGTGTATTTCTCTCAGTGTTTACATGCTGAGAGTATAATTGAGATAGGTAAGGTCTTGGTCGACGGTAGGTTGAGTAAGGTCTTGGTCGACGGTAGGTTAAGTAAGGTCTTGGTCGACGGTAGGTTGAGTAAGGTCTTGGTCGACGGTAGGTTGAGTAAGGTCTTGGTCGACGGTAGGTAAGGTCCTGGTCGAAAGGTAGGTAAGGTCCTGGTCGACGGTAGGTTGAGTAAGGTTTTGGTCGACGGTAGGTTAAGGGTTAAGTAAGGTCTTGATCGACGGTAGGTAAGGTCTTGGTTGACGGTAGGTAAGGTCCTGGTCGACGGTAGGTAAGGTCTTGGTCGACGGTAGGTAAGGTTCTGGTCGACGGTAGGTAAGGTCTTGGCCGACGGTAGGTAAGGTCCTGATCGACGGTAGGTAAGGTCCTGGTCGACGGTAGGTAAGGCCCTGGTCGACATTAGGTAAGGTCTTGGTCGACGGTAGGTAAGGTCTTGATCGACGGTAGGTTAAGGTCTTTTTCGACGGTAGGTAAGGTCTTCATCGACAGTAGGTAAGGTCTTGATCAACGGTAGGTAAGGTCTTGGTCGACGGTAGGTAAGGTCATGGTCGACGGTAGGTAAGGTCTTGGTCAACAGTAGGTAAGGTCTTGGTCGACGGTAGGTTGAGTAAGGTTTTGGTCGACGGTAGGTTAAGTAAGGTCTTAGTCGACGGTAGGTAAGGTCTTGGTCGACGGTAGGTAAGGTCCTGGTCGACGCTAGGTAAGGTCTTGATCGACGGTAGGTAAGGTCCTGGTCGACGGTAGGTAAGGTCTTGGTCGACGGTAGGTAAGGTCCTGGTCGACGGTAGGTAAGGTCTTCATCGACAGTAGGTAAGGTCTTGGTCGACGGTAGGTAAGGTCTTGGTCGACGGTAGGTAAGGTCTTCATCGACAGTAGGTAAGGTCTTGGTCGACGGTAGGTAAGGTCTTGGTCGATGGTAGGTTAAGGTCTTGGTCGACGGTAGGTAAGGCCTTGGTCGATGGTAGGTTAAGGTCTTGGTCGACGGTAGGTAAGGCCTTGGTCGATGGTAGGTTAAGGTCTTGGTCGACGGTAGGTAAGGTCTTGGTCGACGGTAGGTAAGGTCTTGGTCGACGGTAGGTAAGGTCTTGGTCGACGGTAGGTAAGGTCTTGGTCGACGGTAGGTAAGGTCTTGGTCGACGGTAGGTAAGGTCTTGGTCGACGGTAGGTAAGGTCTTGGCCAGTGAGAACCCGCTGCTTCTGTTTAACATTGAACTGCAACAGTTATGGGACGTTTAAGTGTAGAGTTTAAGCAAGGTACGACCCTGGCTGCAACACTTGCACGGTTGCCTCACGCAACACGGGCTGCAAACGACCCACTAATGAATTTCAACTGCAGTTACAACTACATGTTCCTTTACGTTCAGCAAGGCGTTCTTCAAGAAACAACAGTACGACGGAGATCGTTGGGAAATGCTGGATGTTATTGGTACTTAAGAACGTAAAAGAAAAATTGCTTTTGGCGATAAACTTTGGTCTAGAGTCTAGTTATTACACAGGAACTAAAGCCATACCTCGGGGCATTATTGCTGCCCACCTGACAAGCTCAGCACCCAACACAACCTCTCCACACACAGTAAATAACAAGCGTGTTCTTACCAACTATCTTAGCGACTTCAGTGTTTTACCCGCTGCCGAACATTACCCGCCTGTTAATGCAATTTGCTTACACACGTTGAACCATACCTGTACTATACGTACACTTGTTTACATTAGCATACAGTAACCTAACTGTATGCTAAAGTAAAAATATGATATAAGAGGTGGATGGGTAAGCCAGTGGAAGGCCTTGGTCAGATGACCTAAAGTTCCCTCCATTGGCGGGTCATCACATGACTAATTTACACATACGTTGCAATGTGAGATAATTCAAGTCACCCAAAAACTGTGTAAAGTTGTTCGTAGTTTACTTGTAACATATTCTCAGTTTTACTCGAAATATCATTACTGAATCAGTAATGAAAGTGAGTACTCAATATTCAAGATTATATTACACAATTTATTTCAACCACTGAGTTAAAACACTAAGTTATACAATTTCACTCAGCCACTGAGAAAGTGGTCTGATACTGAAAGATAAATGGGAAGATGCAGCACCGTGGAATACTTAAGAACGGGGAGAATATAATAAACTTACAATAAAGCTGAACATTAACTTCAAAGAAACTGTGAGTCCACCTTCCACAGTATAGCAGAGAAACTAACTCATCCCCAGTAGAGCTCTACCTTTCCACCCCAGAGAGAGAGCTTTGTCCCGCACTGCAGCTCTCCATCGCCTTATAAAGACCTTCCATTTCCGGTTGTTTCATGGGACAGCTAGCCAGCCAGACGGTGCAAAAAGGGAAAAAGTGCCGCCCCAGAATAGAAAGACTGAGATAGAGATTAACATTCGTCTTGCATTTCTTAAAGAGAGTCTAAGAGTCTCAAGAAACTCATAAGAGAAAGTTCTTCTCAGTAGATAACCTCAATATGGACTTCAAAGTTCTCTGTTATCTGTCTGTCTGTCTAGAGACCGGCTCGCAAATAGCGAATGGAGGATCGAGCCTCCAGCACTCCTTGTACTGAATTACCCACACGGGTTT
Source organism: Cherax destructor (assembly GCA_009830355.1). NCBI lineage: Eukaryota > Metazoa > Arthropoda > Malacostraca > Decapoda > Parastacidae > Cherax > Cherax destructor. The sequence continues at coordinate 296,934 of WNWK01000740.1, read as the reverse complement.
AGCACTGCATAATAATAATAACAATAATAATAATAATAATAATAATAATAATAATAATAATAATAATAATAATAATAATAATAATAATAATAATAATTACAATGTAAAGTGTAAGAAAACACGTAATCTGAGATCATCTTGTTGTTAGTTGTGTGATATCCTGTTGTTGGTGGTGTGATATCCTGTTGTTGGTGGTGTGATATCCTGTTGTTGGTGGTGTGATATCCTGTTGTTGGTGGTGTGATATCCTGTTGTTGGTGGTGTGATATCCTGTTGTTGGTGGTGTGATATCCTGTTGTTGGTGGTGTGATATCCTGTTGTTGGTGGTGTGATATCCTGTTGGTGGTGGTGTGATATCCTGTTGTTGGTGGTGTGATATCCTGTTGTTGGTGGTGTGATATCCTGTTGTTGGTGGTGTGATATCCTGTTGTTGGTGGTGTGATATTCTGTTGGTGGTGGTGTGATATCCTGTTGTTGTTGGTGTGATATCCTGTTGTTGGTGGTGTGATATCCTGTTGTTGTTGGTGTGATATCCTGTTGTTGGTGGTGTGATATCCTGTTGTTGGTGGTGTGATATCCTGTTGTTGGTGGTGTGATATCCTGTTGTTGGTGGTGTGATATCGTTTTGTTGGTGGTGTGATATCCTGTTGTTGTTGGTGTGATATCCTGTTGTTGTTGGTGTGATATCCTGTTGATGGTGGTGCGATATCCTGTTGATGGTGGTGCGATATCCTGTTGATGGTGGTGCGATATCCTGTTATTGGTGGTGCGATATCCTGTTGCTGGTGGTGCGATATCCTGTTGATAGTGGTGTGATATCCTGTTGATGGTGGTGCGATATCCTGTTATTGGTGGTGCGATATCCTGTTGTTGTTGGTAGTGCAGTATTATGTTGGTGGTTTAATATGATGTTACTGAAGGAGTGATATATTACTGAAGGAGTAATATATTACTGGAGGCGGGATATATTACTGGAGGCGGGATATGTTACTGGAGGCGTGATATATTACTGGAAGCGTGATATATTACTGAAGGAGTGATATATTAAGGAGTGATATATTAAGGAGTGATATATTACTGAAGGCGGGATATGTTACTGGAGGCGGGATATGTTACTGGAGGCGGGATATATTACTGGAGGTGGGATATGTTACTGGAGGCGTGATATATTACTGGAAGCGTGATATATTACTGAAGGCAGGATATATCATTGTTGGCTTGATATATTACTGGAGGCATGATATATTACCGGAGGCGTGATATTATGTTATTGGAGGTGCGTACAGCCAACTTGCATCTCTTGCCATTAATCTGACATCATTCTCTCTCTCTCTCTCTCTCTCTCTCTCTCTCTCTCTCTCTCTCTCTCTCTCTCTCTCTCTCTCTCTCTCTCTCTCTCTCTCTCTCTCTCTCGTTGGAGAACACTGTGGGATCCTCTCACATTGACATCTACTTACAACCGTTTTCTGTCACTATGTATCTCCAGCTGCACCACGCTACCAGCTGTACCACGCTACCAACTGGGCCACGCTACCAGCTGTGCCACGCTACCAGCTGTACCACGCTACCAGCTGTACCACGCTACCAACTGGGCCACGCTACCAGCTGTACCACGCTACCAACTGGGCCACGCTACCAGCTGTGCCACGCTACCAGCTGCCGGCTTTAAAATCTGTTAGAGCTGTGGACGTCCCCAGCCGTCATAAATAATTCAGCAGGCCGAGCCTCCCCCTTCACCTCTGTAAACAAGAACTTTCCCGTTTGTAGTTAAAGCTTTAATTCGCTAGAATAACACACCCCTTGTTAAGCCAAGTTTATAGAACGAGTTTTTTTTTTATGTATTTCACTCGTGGCTGATGCTCTTACTCTGTCTTGGTCCGTCTGTTAGCCAGAGTTCTCGGGGAGGAAAAAAAACACAGCGTTGGCTCTCGCGTTTCGATTTCCGCCGGATCTGAAGAGTCTCGGTGTTTACTTATTTGATGAACACGACACATGTGCTACACTTGGGCTGTCTTTATTGACGACACGTTTTGCCTGCACAGCAGGCTTCTCTAGTCGTGTTTTGGTGATAATAACAACGAAGACAGTAGGAAGTAATTTTAATGTGTTTCCAGTATTAGGTTCGACTGAGAAAGTCTGCTACGCAAGAGTTGCACATGTGTTTTATTCCCATGTCGGTACTGCAAATCATCAACAAATATAGTATATCTGGCTCTCTAGGTCAGGTTAATATGCTGCATCATCAGTAACGAAATAATATAAACGGGAAGTTTTCGTTTGGCAACGCGGGACATAGTGTAGTTCTTTAATTCGTTGGTAACCCCAAGCTCTCTGCTTATCTTGTAGGACGGGTCAGCTGGGGTCACTGTCTTTGCTCTTGTCTTAAGTTTTCTTCAGGTAATAATCATGTCCTCTCTCTGTTTGCAAGATTTAAATTGTTCTTCCTTATGTTCTTGCGTTCTCTGTGTGTTCTAAATGAACACAAGCTCAGGCTGGGACAATCTATCAGCCTTCTATTACAAGAAGCTTCTTAGTGAAGAGTTGATAAGCTGACATGCACAATTATGTACAAGAGTCTATTCTGTATAGAGTTTCGCTCTTAGTAGAGTTTTTTCAAGTCTTAAAGAAGATGTATGACTTGGTAATGTAATACTACTTGTATGATGTTTTGAAAATTCATACATGTGTGTGGCTGCAGATACTCAAGTCAGAGACTTGTTCGTACTTGTGTCTACATGCCTGTGTTTCACCCTAGGAGACGGAAATTCATGACGACGTTTCGGTCTGACTTGCCCCATTAATTAGTCACACATGGGTCGAGTCTCCATCACTCCCTGTGCTAATGACCCACACGAGTTTAGCTCTTCGTGGAAGACGATTCTCTCACTGCTTCCATCCAGAAGATTAACTGAAACGCGTTAAAGAAAACTGACGATTTATTTAGAAAACTGACGATTTATCTAGAAAAACTGACAATTTATTTAGAAAACTGACGATTCGTGTAGAAAACGGGATGCGTTCGTTACGTTTAAAGTCACTCGACTACACGAGGGTCAAGGCAGAAAATCCGCCTAGAAACTATCAAATATACTTGAATATTCTTAAAGTGGATATAAATCCAACTAGCGAATCGGATACGATTATGCAAGAATATCTGAACCCCCTTAAATAAGGACTAAAGTTAATTATCACAGAGATGTACTTACACCTTTTGGTGTATAAATTCTGGGCGATGTACCGCTTAGTAAACCATATTTTAGCGAGGTGTCACAAAAGGCAAAAATGACTCACGGAGATTCGAACCAGTGAAGATCCGGTTTGGAACGAGTCAAAAGAAAACCTCGAGTCAATGGTTCAAGTCAGACCTGAACGTCATCATAAGCTCCTTTCTCTTATGGCTGATTATTTGTGTACTCTCACTGTATATAGTACACTGAGTTGACGTTTATCTATATTGTAGGGTTTAAAGTAGTCTTGACTGGTGGTGAACAGGTTATGTGTAGCTTTAATGACCCTCTTGTACCAGGTAGTCTTTAAAGTCCAAAGAATTTTCGAACCATGAGAAATGATACAATGAAGCCTGGCGCCTTCAGACACACCTCACGCGTGTAAGGAGAGGGAGTGTACATAGCCTTGGGTGTTGCTATATTGTTGACACAGATCTGTGTGTGTGGGTGTTTTATTTCGATTTAGGGCATTCCTGATACTGCGACTGTTAGGTGTATATTTTCATAGTGACTTGTATGTTTTTTTTTCCCGTTCCTGGCAAATGTTTAGTGAGTGATTCACACCTAACTGGCCGTGCCAGGCAGGACACACGTCCTGGTGGTGTTGAGACAAACTCTGACACTTGGCACAGCAGTCAGGTACGTGCAGACTGTTGACCTTTATGTTTATACTGGGTTAATTTTTGAACTTAGTGATAATCTGTTATGTAATTTCTCAAATAAGTGGATTGTTGTGCAGGTGACAGTCATATTTTGTGCATATGAGGTAGACCCACCCATCGGTAGGTCAAAAAAAAAAATAATGTAATTCAAAGTACGTCTCCATAACCTACATAATATCGGAGAACTTACATAATATAAAACTCGAGGTATGTTGCAGTTTTTTCACTAGTGTAGGAGCGCCTCTCGCATACTGTGATGGAGTGAATGACTATGAAAGTGTTTCTTCTTTTTCGGGTCACCCTGCCTTGGTGGGAAACGGCCGACGTGTTAATAAAAAATAAACAGGAGGCCCTGAACTTCAATATTAATCTCATATTGTTGCAGCCAGGATGGTGAGGGAGGTGACGTGCTCCGGGATGAATTACGACACACAGGTAAGCGCCAGGTATTGATTTTATATTTGTATCCAGCATGGTGTGGAGTGGTGATAAATGGTATAAAATACAGACACGATGGAAAAATAAACACATGCAGTATAATGCGACCCTTTATTGACTACATTTCGCCCACATAGTGGGCTTTATCAAGTCACAAACAGATCTACCTGGGTAAAGAGTACATGAGTACATATATAGGGTGGAAAGTCAGGTGGAGAATGTTGGGAAGGTTGGATTTGAGAAGGACCTGCACGGAGCGGGCGAGAATGCATTCTCGTCCCAACACCCAAGTGACTATCGGAGATTTGTTAAGTAAAAGGACACAAATGCAACTAATGTGACATTTTATTGTGGCAACGTTTCGCTCTCCAGGAGCTTTGTCAAGCCGTTACGTTACATATTGTCGGTAATTCTACCAATATTATTATATCGGAGATTTGTTGCGAAACTGAAATATTTATTCTGACAAAAGTTTTTCAATTCATTATTTTTATTTAAACATTTCAGATGTAATTTTGTTCATTGTGACGCAACATATTAGTTATGAGACACGAAATAATGTTGAGTTGTTGTCTGCAATGTTATGCAATGTTGATGCAACGTGTATTTTTGATGTGGATGGCTGCAACATCATGAAATATTCATTGAATAACATATAATGTTGTTCAGGCTAATTAATGCAGAATTCTTCAAGGTTGTTCACCATGTTGAGTGCAACGTGCACTAATGTTTTGACGAATGCAGTGTGCAATAATGTTCACTTTGATGCAGTATTGCATCCATTGCAAATAACGAAACAATGCATTTTCTATGTTCATAAGATATTGAAGTGGGGGGGGATGTGTGGTTTACATTTACAGACAAACTCGTTTATAAACACTAAGATATACTGCTGCGTTTATATATACCTATATACATTACACACACACACACACCTTGGTTTATATACATACGGGTAACATAATGGTTGACGAGCTTCATTCACATGGACTTTGGGGGAACAACTAATTTCGTTGTCATTGTCGCGTCAACACCCCTGGCCTGATGCCGGCTATTTTAACTTGATAGCATTTGTTGTGTTCTGTTGGCTGTTTTAATTTTGCCACTTAATTTAACCCTGGGTGCGCTTACTATCTGGGAGGGACGACGAGGGAGTTGTGTTGGTAAGATCACCAAGTGTGATGTACCAGGTTAATGGTAAGATCACCATGTGTGATGTATCAGGTTAATGGTAAGATCACCATGTGTGATGTATCAGGTTAATGGTAAGATCACCATGTGTGATGTATCAGGTTAATGGTAAGATCACCAAGTGTGATGTATCAGGTTAATGGTAAGATCACCATGTGTGATGTATCAGGTTAATGGTAAGATCACCATGTGTGATGTATCAGGTTAATGGTAAGATCACCATGTGTGATGTATCAGGTTAATGGTAAGATCACCATGTGTGATGTATCAGGTTAATGGTAAGATCACCAGTGTGATGTATCAGGTTAATGGTAAGATCACCATTGTGATGTATCAGGTTAATGGTAAGATCACCATGTGTGATGTATCAGGTTAAAATGTTCGTCAAGTCGCCAGTTGATTAGCAGGTTTATGGTAAGATCCATGTGTGATGAGTAGGTTAAGTCTCGTCTCTATCCTTCTGGCAGCTCTAAATGTGCTTCTTTGACATTGAGTAAGTTTTCGTGAGCCTCTGGGAGGCGTTACTAGAATTTCACCTACTTTCTTGCCATGAAGTTTTAGCTTTTGAACCTCGGTCCCATCTTTGTGGCCTCTGCTTTAACCCGGGTTTAACACTTAACGTAAAAACGCCAATAATTTTTGCTTTTGTTAAACCACCATAAAAACTTTTTTGTTTATAATTTTTGCAGGAATAGACACCTACACAGTAAAGACATTTATTAAAGACGTTTCGCCACTAGTGGATTTTTAAATTCTGTTACATGGATAGTTGGGAAACACGGTATATAGAGCGGGGAGAGGTCAGGTGTGACCTAGAAAAATCAGGTAGTGGTGAGGTCACACGTCAGAGAGGAGTGGAGAGGACAGTGAGCAGAGAATGTCTCGACCAGGCTATAACTCCGTGTTTGAAATCACATTGATTGCTATTTCTCTCACACGAAACTCTAGTATCTTTAGCGTCTCTAAAAATTCTCGCCAGAATAATCCTACCAAAACAACGCACCACCAACTTCGACGTGACCTGGCGCTCTAGGTCACACTTGACCTGGATGGGAATGATTGTTTTTTTTCAGAAAGACTTGACCTGTATGAGCCAGTAGGCCTGCTGCAGTGTTCCTCCATTCTTATGTTCTGGTCTGTATGATGACTGAAAACCCCCACTAGTGGGGAAAGTCTTCAGATACACACTGTGCGTGTGTATCTTCCCACAATGTATTAACCCTTTACCAGGCCCTGACTATTCATGTACTTCTGTTGTTGAATTTTTATTCTATCCAAGTTTTCGTGTTACAAAGAATGAGGAAAAGGGAGTATGAAAATTAACTTTCGTGGGTTATGAAAATTAACTTTCGTGGGTTTTAACAAGAACTTGAACTTTATTCGTTTTTTACTTTCTACTTATTCTAATAAGCATAAATGTAATCATCAAATTATTCAACGTGTTTACTATCCCCCCCTCCCCCCAAAAAAAATGGTTCCCAATAAATTATCAAAACTCTCAAATGAAGCAGAGATGTACTTACCTTTGTGAGGAGAAGAGCTGTTAATGTAACTGTAGTCCTCTATTATAACTGTGGTCCCTTATTATAACTGTGGTCCCTTATTATAACTGTGGTCCCTTATTATAACTGTGGTCCCTTATTATAACTGTGGTCCCTTATTATAACTGTGGGTCCCCTATTATAACTGTGGGTCCCCTATTATAACTGTGGGTCCCCTATTATAACTGTGGGTCCCCTATTATAACTGTGGTTCCCTATTATAACTGTGGTTCCCTATTATAGTGGACCACTAGTATAGCTGTGGTCCACTAGTATAGCTGTGGTCCACTAGTTATTCAGAAATGCCAACATGGCTTGGCAGTACAGGAGTGGGATGGCACTATGTTACCTCCTCTTGAATATTTTATTTAGAAAAAAATTGATACGTTAGCTTTGCTGTTACCCCATTGTGTGTGATGGTTATATAGTAGTAACAAAATAATGAGGAAGGAAGGAAGGGCATACCTCAGGGAGGAGTGAGGGGAAGAGTAGCTGATGTGAGGAAAGAAGGGGTTAGAGAGGGTAGGTAAGGAAGAGCGAGGAAGCATGGGAGGGAGGTTGGTATAGCAAGGTGAGGAAGGATAAGAGGGAGGATGAGGATAGCAAAGCGGGAAAGGTAAGAGTTCAAGGATAAGAGAAACGGGGAAGGTTTAATGCAATAAATCTTTCGTAATACATATATGAATAAATTTAATTCAGTTACTAGCAATGCTTTCAAAGGAAACCTTTCTTAATTGTATACGAGAGTCGAGCCACTAAATATTACCTGGCTTGGGGCACTGCTCAAAATTCATACTGCGCCCAGTTTTTATGCATCAGGTCGGCAGTGGAAAAAAAAGTAAAGCATTCCTTTCCACAAAAATAAAATAATATATAAACTGCATGTGCTCACATTTTAAAAGTTTATACTTTATGTAAACTTGGATTCATGAGGTTTTAATGTGTTTTTTTTTTATTATGAAGATTTAGTTAACTTTGGATAAACTATTATTGTTAAAATTGTTGTCTAGTTTGCCTGATCAACGAATTTTTTGCAACCAGCTGTTGTCTCGTTAAGTCCACTTACGTTTATACAGGTTGATTCATGGCTCCTGGATCCTTATCGACCGACTTTACTGACTCCTGATCGCCTGGACCCGATCATATTTACTCTCGAAACTGTGAATGGTGTTATCTTTTACCTCTTCTAGTTCATTCTACTAAATTTATACACCGAGACTATAAAATTATTTCATAGTCTTTGACATCCATCCTTGTTTCCTGGCTCCCTCCTCTTGTATCTCAAACAGTCTGTCACAAACACACTGTCTAATCTACTGTATGTTTGTCATGTTATGACACCTCTGGTTCATTTATCTTTAAATGTTGCCATGATAATGTTCTCAAGTCTCAACCTCATAGTAAGTTCTTCTCACGTCTGAAACCAATGTCGTTGAGAACCTTTTAATGTTCTCTAGTTTCTTTACTAGAAACTATAGAATATTGTGCGGGCTCCACGCAGGCGCCTCATATTCAACATTGGTATAAGGCAAGTTGTGTATAATGTCCTCAGTGAATTTTAGCGAAGAGTCCTGAGGAAAAAAATCTATAGGTTAACCAGTTTTACTTTGCATGTTTTTATCGGTGTTGAAATCTAGTAACCATCTCGTGTCCACGTTAGAAGCCTCTTCGTTACCCTGGACTCTCCCTGTTATCTCTGGTTGTCTTCTTCCTCTTTAAGTTCACATCATCTGCAACCACAGGAAAGCTGAAGCTCGAGCTGGAGGAGATTCATAATCTTTGATCTAATGTGCCAATGTATTCATATCTGTATTTTTTTTGTCAGTGTATTCTGTTTATAAATAAAGTTCACACACACATATATGTATATTATAGGTGGGGTCCAAACATTAATTCTTTATCAGCTCCGTAATTACACATGCCCACTCTCATACCTCTTCTTGCCATTATCCTCTACCATGTATCCTCCAGGTGTTCCTTATTTCTTGCTGTCTTTCTCTTCGTTCTGGTATCGTTCTAGATTCCTTGATAAATATCTGAATGTCCCATTTAGTCTTTCGCATATCTCCCTCTCCTCCTCCTTTCCCAGGTCCTATTACCTGTTACCTTACTGTCATTTTTCCGCATGTGGCTATACAATGAGGCGCTCTTTTAGTCTTTTTTCTGCTGTGTTGTAACAAATACTTTTTGCTCGCCTTGTTATCCTGGCAGAGTCCGGCAGATTAAACTTTATGAGATGTAGGTCACGACATTGTTGTGAATGGGGATGCTGTGAATGGGATGCTGTGGATGGGATGCTGTTAATGTGATGCTATGAAAGTAAACCTATGCACACGCATATGAAGGTGATCCAAGTTTACACTGCCTATTAGGGTGATCCAATGTTTGTACTGACAGTTAATACTGACAGGAATGTAGGGACACATGAATGTGTCGTCTGACAGAGACTTGTGAGACGAGATGTGGAGCAGTAGCAGGATCCATCGTATTATCGTTACGAGTTCTATGTGGCACTTTTTTTTTAACATCTGTGATGCACCGCTATCGTCTTGGCCTCACACCCGTTCAACACGTCGTGTCCCGTACAGTTCTTCCCTTGTATAAAACAAAAGATAGATTACAAAAACTCCAGGCAGAACAAATCTTCTATAATGTATTACAGGACGGGCCAAGAGCCGTCCTGTACAGCCTCGCTATACTTCTGATGGTGGTAATTGGTTTTCCTCTCCAGCGTATATTTATGCCTCGATTACTCTTGAATGTAAATCAAGTCAAATTAATTGATAATGGATGACGGGGGGTTGGGGGGTGACCATAAAACTGGCCCCCAGTTCATCAGGAGTGACTCGTATGTCATCCTTGACTCGTATGTCATCCTTGACGTGTTTTACGACACCAGCACACGTGAGCGCCTCTAGCGTTCTCAATCAAGCTGAGTTATCCTCAGTATCATCATCCTCTATATTTCTCGTCATCGTGATGGTAACTGTCATTCTACTGTCATTCTACTGTCATTCTACTGTCATTCTACTGTCATTCTACTGTCATTCTACTGCGTTCTCTATCATGCAAAGTTATCATGTCGAGTTGGTTATTCAGAATAAACATTGTAGAAATTTCCGTTGCATCGGTTTGACTCACAAGCCACTTTTAAGTCTTTTGGAGAATTTTCCTCCATAAGACTGAAAGGAAAGTGGTGAGAAGAACTGTCTCGCCCTAATACAACATGCTTAGGATCTCGTATAAGTTTCAACTAAGGACTAAAATAACAGCCTCCAGGAAGGTGCTTGCATTGATAACAATAAGATAGTTATTAAATAGAATCTTATCGATAGTAATGTCACATTGGGACTGTAGCTGCAAGGACGTTAATTATTTGTCGTGGCTGTCACTGCAACATGACGGTATCCTTGCAGAATAATGCTGTCAGGTCAGCGATTTAGTCTCCTGAGGTGCCCCGAGACGCCCCAGGCATCAGCAGCCTAGAACTACACGGGTGGGTTTCGTCTATGACGCTAAACGTCATCTGTCATGTTAGCCAATTGCCGTGGTATAAAGTCTATGGAATCATTAAAATATCCTGAGGTTTAAGCCAATAAACAAGTGATAAACAAAGTCGTGATAATCAGATAAGGATTGAGAATGCACGTGATTTAACGTTTAGATTATTACCCTTCTAGTGTGGTGCTGCGTTCTGAGCCGACCATAACTAGACAATAGATGTGAGCTTCAAGTGAATAACTCTGTGAATACGGTGAAGGAAGGCACTTGTGTTTCACTCGTCCTTCAGCATTACATCAGGTTGGGTTAGAAATTACATGACTAGTATCTAATGAGATCGTTATGTTAGGACTTACACCCAAAAGACGGGTAACCTCAAGTTTAATCAGTGACAAAACTCGAGAAAACTTAAAGTACTGCATAAAACAGACATGTTGGAAGTTGTAGGTGACAGACACCTTTGTACTGACAGTCATTAAGGAAAGGTGTCTCCACGAGTGGCTTCAGTGCTAATCATTGGGACTGAAGGAGCTGCTCGTGACAAAGCCTTTCCAGTACATGCGTCTTGTACCCAAAACAGTTATGGAAAACTTAACCCCTGCCAGCTCGGGAGAACACAGGTGACAGTAATGTCAGAGGATTTTATTAACGCGTGTTTTTATTGTTTTAATAACCGCGTGGTATAGTTTAGGTGTTTTTGTCGTTAATACGCAATCTGTAGTCTGTTTTATTGTGTGGATTTTTTTCCCACTGTACAGAGCGGTAAATAACCTACGATTTCAGGGCACTGCAAATCCCACAATCCCTCCCCCATCCCCCGATAATGAGGGGTCGTTGTGTATGATGTAATTCGATTAGGAGTAAAGAGAGAGCATTATGGACTGTTGTTGTCATCGACTTTGGTTTCTTTAGTCTTAGTACAGTTCCCCTCTTGTACTCGGGAATAGTGATGTTACTGATGTGTAGTCCTCTTTACGTATTCCAGCTTTCCAAATATGTTCCTGCTTTGTAAAATTAATAAAGCCAGAATGGTACAAATACTCGCACATTTTGAAGATATGTTTAACATTAAAATGAAGCTCATTATAGTGAGAATTAAAATGGATATATAAAAATCACATTCTCCCGCGCATATTCAAAGCATGCTTTTTTTTTTTTTTTACACAGTCCCCAACAAGAAAAGAAATTCACGTATTCTTGTTTGAGGATTAAACCCAAGTTCTTCCCCCTCCCCTCACTCTCACTACATCACGGATCCCCATCTCATCTCTCCCTACATCTCTGGCCCCTACATCACCTTCAGCATTACCCTCCTCTGTCACCTAGCATATTTAACAACCTAAATCTGTCACCCTTCCACCTACTTTCCCGTCCATCGAATATCCCTCTAGCCACCTATCCTAGCATCCCACCCAAATACCCACCCATTTCCACTGTTTTCTTGAACATCGCCCCTCCGGTACTTCACTGGGGGTTTCCTCTTAATGGATCTCACACCAGCCCCTCTATTCCCTCTCGCATCCCATTACTCATCTCCCAATCTCCCCATTTCTGTCCTCACAATCATCCACTAACACCCACTCAACCACAGCCTCATCCAGCAATCACAAGAACTACAGACAACCCAAAACTTGAAATATATTATAAATTGCAGGAAGGTTAGCGTGTGATATTTAAATTAGATTCAGAATTACGAAAACATGTGATGGGGAAGGGTAGCAGAGGAAACATGGATATCATAGCTCCTGCAGAGACGAAGCTCTCTGGTGTAATAAGCAATACACTATATGCTCAAGTATGTCATGTAGAGAGGATTGAGAAAACAGAAGGTGGAGTGGCGCTTATGATGAGGAATCTGTAGAATTCTAAGGAATTGGAAGACATGAATATGGTTTGAACAATAACTGGAGGACCCAGGGTAATAGAAGCAGCAATATACAACCCCCATCTCAATGCTCCTTTTTATATATACATAGGATTATGTAGCCTGCTTTAAAATAATTTTGGCTGAAGTTTATAAAAACGAACATTCATAAACTGACGTTTATAAATGCGTCGGGGAAAAAAAAAGAATATAAAATAAGGCTGGGCTGAATACTGCACCTAGCATGACATGCATACTACACTGGACTATCTAATTTGACCAGGTATTCTGTTATATTAGAACAATGTTGCAGTTAATGAGGTAGCTAAAAATGTTATATATATATAGTATATATAAATATGAGTCTGAAGATGGTTCAGCTCCATATTCCTCCGTCGTTCATATTTCCAACTCCTCGGAAAGATTTTGAAATGTCTTTATGAAAAAGTTTCCCCACTTTGAATAATTTAAGTTCCGTAAGATTTTAAAATCATTTTCATCGCTGTCTAATAAAATGAATTCAGACTTTGGCTGAAAAAAAAAGCATTTTTCTCTCTCTTATTTATTTTCCTTATAACCCTCTGCTAGTCGATTATGTCCTCTCAGTAAAGTGGTCTATATTAGGCATATATTGTTATCAATTGACTTAGTGTGAGCAATTTACACAATCACCCTCGTGTAGTGGGTAGACTGAAAACCCTATTGCCCAACCTTACCCTCTCTCAGTACATAAACACTTCTTGTGTGTTAATGTACATCCAGCCATCGTAGTAACAAATGCATGAAGAATTACGTGTGAATGAGGCTTGGCTTCACTGGCTGCCCACGGCGGCAAGATGATCTTCAAGGAAGAATAAGAAATAATTCTAGATTGTTTTGATCGAGAACAGATAAAGAATAAAAAGGAACAATACTCAGATAACCCGCACTTAGGAGACTGAAACCTATGACAACGTTTCGGTGCTATTTAGACAATTAACTAGACACACATCAGACCGAAACATCGTCCTACGTTTCATTCTCCTGAATGCGGGTTAGTTGTGTAAAACAGATGAAAGTAAAACTAGTGTTCACTCATTGCGTTTACATGGGCTTAAAGGACGAGAGAAATAAGCATTTATTACGACGATAATGTAGTTTCAGATTATTATTGTAATCATGGGGGAGCGCTGAACCCGAAGGATTATACAGCTCATGTGGGGGGGAGGATGGAAAGTATTCTAGCTCAATTCAGAAAACTGGAGCACAGATCCAATTCCCTAGTTCAAGAGCCCCTCACCAGCGTCAAGGAACCTCCCTTCAGGGGGTAAGGTAGTTTTCAGAGCTATTGTACTGATACAAAAAAATATTAGGCATGGATGAGGCTAGTCAACCGGAGTTTTGTGTTGTCCCCCCCCCCCACAGTGTCTCCGCGACTTTACACGTCACCTCCTATAATCTTAGTTTTTTATTCCTGTAGTGTTCTCACGTCACGGCGGTAAATTTGGCCATGGCAGCGCTGAAAGCGGTGGGTCCAGCTGAAATTTCTCCGCATTAGTGTGTCTGAGGTTAACCTCTGAAATTCGCAGAATGCGAATATTGCGGTGCCCAGCGCCACAGCCTGGAAAATATTCGTTGCATTTTAAAACATTTTTCTAGCTCCATGTCCCTCGTCTTGTGGAAAATTATATTTGTGGAGGTTTTGTCAACTTTTTTGATGTATATTGACAGCATTGAACCCATGGATACGGAGCATTGCACAAATAAATATACATTATATATATATATATATATATATATATATATATATATATATATATATATATATATATATATATATATATATATATATATATATATATATATATATATATGCATGCATTATTGATAATATACTAAATTTAAGGTAGTTGTAGCTAACAGGTTTTCTAATGCTTCATATATATTATTACGCTCACACTCCAACAGCACATGAAATCCCAAATCCCATTTGTCTCCACTCTTACATGTTAACACTCTCATATATGCTAACACTCTCATACATGCTAACACTCTCATACATGCTAACACTCTCATACATGCTAACACTCTCATACATGCTAACACTACTCATACATGCTAACACTCTCATACATGCTAACACTCTCATACATGCTAACACTCTCATACATGCTAACACTCTCATACATGCTAACACTCTCATACATGCTAACACTCTCATACATGCTAACACTCTCATACATGCTAACACTCTCATACATGCTAACACTCTCATACATGCTAACACTCTCATACATGCTAACACTCATACATGCTAACACTCTCATACATGCTAACACTCTCATACATGCTAACACTCTCATACATGCTAACACTCTCATACATGCTAACACTCTCATACATGCTAACACTCTCATACATGCTAACACGCGTGGAAGCTCACAAAACCTATGAAAACATCTTCCTATAATGCTCGAACCAGCTGGGGAAGTAATGTGCAATTATTACAAGTATTAGTGTTTAAAATAACCAGAAAGTAATCATACGGGCCAAGTGTTAATGTTTGTGGTAAGAGAAATGAACGTCCTTCGTATCACACCTGACTTATTGAAACAGACGAGAAAAATAGAGCAAAGGGAAAAAATAAAAACTCTTGGGAAAACTATCACGATAGTGGAATTAGAACGAGTTAAAAACATATATTCGGAGAATTGAAATTGTAGCCTCGCTCATTATGACGACGTTCAGGGTAAAAGAAAAAAAATTACACCTCGGAAATTTTATAATTTCTTGTATATTTCTGCGAGGGTAATATAAGAGGCAGCAGAGATGGTGTCAGCAGGTGGCGAGACACGCACTAGGCTCTCTACCTAACGTGTCGTCAGAGATAACTCGGTATTTCTACGCTAATGAACACATAGTTATAATGAATATGAAATTAGGACCAAGCTGTCAGAACCTCACGTTGTTAGGCTTGTCTTGTTGAGTGATGATGGTTGTGTCACGTCACGAGAGTTTCCCAAGTGAACTTAATATAAGTCTGTTAAAATCGCAGGATTTGAAGGGGGATGTTAGTTTTTAGAACGAATAAATGTGCAAATGCTATTAGTGTCCGTCAGCGAGTGGCTCAAAGATGAGCGAGTTAATGAAAGCAATCATCGTTTTCCTTCCTTTTTTTCATACTGATGGGAAACCGCTAAACCCTAGTGGAAATGGAAGGTAATCAAGGGCCACCATTCCACAGTCTCCACAGGTGCAAACTTGAGTAATTCATCGAGTGGGATGGTCTTTTTCTTTATACTATCAGGGTATTTTGTCGACAAGCTTTCACAATCTAGCTAGAATGTTTTCAGGGGGTTGATAAAACTGACATAAGTAACTTTGAAGAGGAACGTTCATTGTTATTACGGTTTCATGGTAGCTATGATGACCCTTTCTCAATTGTCCTGTCTGTGGAAAAATCGAACTCTGAACATACTAGATCACTTAGGAATAAATATTTTTCTATTACTAGTACACATCTACTATACTACCACTGCCATACTACTACTATCATACAATACTATATACCACTGCAATATACCACTGCTACTATACCACTGCTACTATACCACTGCTACTATACCACTGCTACTATACCACTGCTACTATACCACTGCTACTATACCACTGCTACTATACCACTGCTATTACTACTATACTATATACTACAACTACTATACTATATACTACAACTACTATACTATATACTACAACTACTATACTATATACTACAACTACTATACTATATACTACAACTACTATACTATATACTACAACTACTGCTGCTGTACCACTACAGTACTCGAGTTGCAGAATAAGTCTTTTATTAGAACGTTTCGTCCTTAATAGAGTTTTATCATCTTGATAAATATTTACACAGAGCTAAACGTTGCCCCCAGTCAGTTTGTTCTGCAACACGTTGCCCCCAGTCAAAGTTTGTTCTGCAACACGTTGCCCCCAGTCAAAGTTTGTTCTGCAACACGTTGCCCCCAGTCAGTTTGTTCTGCAACACGTTATTCTTCCCTCAAGCTGGTGCAGCTTGCAGCACACAGTTGGGAGCAACCACCAAAGCCTTGCTGATCAGAAATTCCTCTCAGTAACTTTTCAGGTTCCCCTTCTTAAAGAGAAATGTTGCAGGTGTGTTGCAGATGCAATGAAGCTGTTAGAATTTCCTTCCAATTCTATACTGTATTTTCCGACAAAAAGTTTTGGAAAATCCCCCTTCGCCCTTTATGCTCAAGGTTAAGGCTACGCTTTGGGTTACGCTTTAGCAGTTGTTTACTAACATTACGTTACAACTACTTAGAAACATCGTCTTGTATGTTTATGTGCGCATTATATGCCGTAAAATGCGGTAAAAACAAAAGACAGGAACACGTTATACAATGCAGATTTTTTTTGGTGTTTAAATGAGAGAGGAATATACCCCTTTAAATTTCATAGGTAAAGAGGATATACAGTAGATATCCCTGCATACATTTTTAAATAAATCAAATGCACAAAAAAATTCAATGAGGTTGTTTAAAATCAAAGCAAATTTTAATCTGAAGTTAAGAGGCCATTGGTAATTTGTCCTTTTTTTATAATCAGTTCAAGTAGATGAGATCCTCGGCAGGTAGATGAGATCCTCGGCAGGTAGATGAGATCCTCGGCAGGTAGATGAGATCCTCGGCAGGTAGATGAGATCCTCGGCAGGTAGATGAGATCCTCGGCAGGTAGATGAGATCCTCGGCAGGTAGATGAGATCCTCGGCAGGTAGATGAGATCCTCGGCAGGTAGATGAGATCCTCGGCAGGTAGATGAGATCCTTGGCAGGTAGATGAGATCCTCGGCAGGTAGATGAGATCCTCGGCAGGTAGATGAGATCCTCGGCAGGTAGATGAGATCCTCGGCAGGTAGATGAGATCCTCGGCAGGTAGATGAGATCCTCGGCAGATAGACGAGATCCTCTGCTTGACGGTACCTGGGGTTGTCTCCTCCGCTGCCTGGTCCTAGACTAGCCACCCCACCCCCTAGCGGATGGTACAACAACTGAATGGTCCTAGACTAGACCTGGCTGCTCGCCTTATCAACTTAGCGCCACATATAATATTTAAGCAGAAAGGCTGTTGGCTAATTTATTAAAAAACTAACAACGTTATTAGAGGCAAATGCAGTAACTGCATTTATCAATACATTATAGGCTTTAATTCCCCTCCCTTCCCCCCAAAAAAAAAAATTTACTATATTTAGAACAGGTTATTAGGCCTAACAAGGCCTCCTGACCTGATGCTTGTCAATACTCACATTGATTGTATCACCTGTACACTTCTAAAAAGAAGGGATGGCTAGATGACTGTGTGAAGGGGTCTTGATCCAGTTAACTGGAGGCATTCTTCCCTGAATGCCTTTCATTTCCCAGGTATTGTGTGACCCCTTGCCGATTTGACTTTTCTCGTGAATAATGTACTTGTGGAAAATAAGATTCCATTCTATCCATAATTAAAATGGTAGAAATGGGTTTTATTTTTGTTGTATTTGATATCAAATATTTCATAACATCCTTGTTGTTGGAGTTTCCATTTCACATATATGTTCCCTGTTATATGGTAGTCCCCTCAATGCGTTTCTTTTCCGTATATTGTCTGTCATAATCATGCGTTTCAATGGTCGTCTGTTTGAATTCCCTCTGTTAATGGATGGGACCCTCTAGGTAGGTGCATGATAGTATTGTACTCCTAGATAATTCTCTCTTATCGAGAGAGGTGTTGCTTCCTCCCGGAATGTACTTATCTCTTACCTTATCTTTATTCGGACTGAACTGCAAGAACCACTTGCCTTATTAATAATCCAACTAGTCTAAATCTCCTTGGGGCCGTCTATTCTCTTGTTAGTATTCTCTTTTCTAGTTTTACATCTTCCGTTTAACACTGAGGAGAGTAGTGCCTCCCTGGATGGTTGTTGTCTACCATTATATTATCTGGCAGAAGGAATTGCATTTGTAGTTGTGGGAGTGTTAAACATGGTTGAAGGTAGTACTTGGAGGTGTTCAGTATGGCTGGGGTTGGGGTATGAAGTGTAGTTGGATGCTTCACTCAAAACTTGAATGCAAATAACGATAATTTTTAAAGGGGTGGGCCGGTAAGCCAGCGGAAGGCCTCGGTCAGATGACGAAAAGCTCCAGCGGCGGAGTCATAAGACCCGCCCCAGGAAACACTTCTGTTTCCTGACAAACATAACCCAACCATTGAGGCACAGAGATCAGCATAATAACCCTCCCACTACACGCCGTAGGTTAACTGACATTTGCCCAAAAAATTACCAAGGAAAAAATATTAATTTTACCATATGATATTAGAATTACTGATACGTTCTAATGAGCGAACTCCTGGGACGACGTTGAGTCAGTAGGCGGAGGTATAAACAAG
This sequence comes from Cherax destructor, assembly GCA_009830355.1. NCBI lineage: Eukaryota > Metazoa > Arthropoda > Malacostraca > Decapoda > Parastacidae > Cherax > Cherax destructor. The sequence continues at coordinate 278,082 of WNWK01000740.1, read as the reverse complement.
GAGAAGTAGACAGTGATAACCAGCGTTCTAGGTGACTTTCACAACACAGCATCAAACCAACCTAAAGACACGACCGTAAGAAGTTTTTCTTAACCCATACACCAGAGGATACCCACGGGTAGTCTGGAGAGCTACAGCCAGTGACCAGCGTAGTGTTCCTTCAGTACTTCAACTCTTAACTTTCCACTAAATAACTAAACACATCTAAAAACTTACCATTAGTAATCTTTATTGGTTAATCAATTGATGAACATCAACCATTCTTTCAAAGAAATATGTATACCAGTGTTAGTGTGACCAATATTATTATAACTTGAATGTATAAGTTACGTAACTGTTTTAAGGGCAAAATGAATGAATTTAAGGAGTTAAGTTTCACAGTATATTACAGCTTCGTCGTGAGGTTAATTTATCTAGCTCGTAAAAAAGCTGGATACAACCTGAAAACTCCAAAATATTAATAATGAACTCCTTTTGCCATCTGAATAGGATTCGGACATTTCTCTGAAGTGGTGAAATTTTGAACAAAGATAATGTTCAGTAGTTTTGGCCTTTAGCGCGCACTAAGTGGAGCCAAATACATTCCAGCATTTCCTTAATGTCATTAAAATCTCCGAAAACAAAAATTAGTTGACCGTACTCTGATTTCATGCCATCATTCATTTCTGGATATTTCACAAAAACAAAGTATAAAATTTTCGCCTAATGTCTATACCTGACATATCAAAACATCGGTATTTTGCACCCTTATTTTTCGCCAGCAAAACTGCATCATTAGCATGGCCCCCTTTCCCTTCAAAAAAGAAAGGGGGGTGACACTGGCTTCACAGTGCCCTGGCACCCACCCATCACCCAGGCACCCACCCACCATGCTCGCTCTCAACACACGCACCGACTCATGCAACAACAAAAAAAAAAGTTAATAAAAAAGAAAAATGGGATTGCACAAGCTTGGCTGTATGTCGTGTTTATGTGAGGCCAACTCTCTAGTAGTGCAGTTTACCTGTGAGGCAGCTGCTGTGCTCTCCCCTCAGCGCTCAGCACCATTCCTCGGCTTAACCTTTATGAATTCTGTGTCCATTTACCTCATATTCATAATGTTTACTTGTTTTCAAGCTCAGTTCAATAAAAAATTGTTTTTGTTTGCTTTGTAATGGTTTCATCTACTGTATTTCCAGTTCATATTTTAATACAAAACTAGGAAAGTAAGTGGAAGTATACTACAACTTTATTGATCACTAGTAAGGCCTCACTTAGATTATGCAGCTCAGTTCTGGTCTCCATACGACAGAATGGATATAAATTTAATGGAGAACATACATAGAAGATTGACGGATTCTATCCACTGCATAAGAAATTTTTCATACAAAGACAGATTGAGAGCCCTGAGCGTACGTTCTCTTATAAGACTTAAATGAAGGGAAACGTGATTGAGAGCCCTGAGCATACGTTCTCTTGTAAGACTTAAATGAGGGGAGACGTGATTGAAGTGTATAAGTGAAAGACAAGCATAAATATAGGAGACAAATAAGGTTCTGAGGATATCCAGCCAAGAAAGAACTCGAAATAATGGATTCATACTGGATAAGTTTAGGTCTAGAAAGGATATAGGAAAGTACTAGTTCGGAAATCCGGGTAGTGGATAAGTAGAACAGTCTGCCACCTAGTAGGGTCAATGAAGACATCCTTGGATAGCATCAAATATAGGTTGGATAAATGCACGAGTAAGAAGGGTTGGATTTAAGAGTGACTTGCATAACATGAATTAGCAGCCTTTCGGATGGGCTGGAGAAATATTTTTGTCAGAAGGTTTGGGTTTGAGAAGATATTGCCTAGTATGGGCAGGTAAGCCTGCTGCAGTGTTCCTCCATGCTCATGGTCTTATGGCAAGGATAAATAGTCATATGCAATGAGAGTATAGAGATGTGATGGTGTGCTGAAACTGCGCTCACTTAGTTGCCTGTGAGGGCTGACTGCCAGCTCTTGGGCACCGCCTTTGTAATAGAGTTAACTGTTTGGGCTCTTACACCCACTCTGGAGTCGTTGTATCGAGTTGGCATCCAGTGCCTCCCTTCCTGATCATTTCACGAGTTAATTACCTTCACAACACTGGAATTTTTATATAACCCTTTCGCTCATTTGAGCTTTTAGATCCCGCTCGGCTCTGTTAAGCTGCTCGGCTCTGACGTTCTTCAGTGCTTTTCTGCTCGGCTCTGCACGGCTGCTCTAGCGCTCTCTCATCTGATTGTCCTGCATCTGTGTTCGCGGAGTTTAAATAACAGTCGCGTATTCTCTACCGGGAAGCCCCAAAGAATTCACGCAAATGTTTCCCTCGTATTGAAGCCGGCGAGAGTAAACTAGAGTTTGCAACGTAACACAAAAAAAGAGACACACGCACAAACAGTTGCTGGCACAACATTGCTGAATTAAGCAGACGGGGAGACAGGGGGTTTATTGCACTTCCAACAACGAGGTGGCTACGTTTGAAAAAAACAAGGGAAAAGGGAGGGAAAAGGGGTGATGGGTGGTATGCCCTAGGCTCAGGGTAATAAATATGCCACTGACCTTGGCAACAGAGAAATGGATATGCAGAGAGTCCTAGCAACAAGGAAGTGGGTATTCCCTGGGCCCTAGCAACAAGGAAGTGGGTATTCCCTGGGCCCTAGCAACAAGGAAGTGGGTATTCCCTGGGCCCTAGCAACAAGGAAGTGGGTATGCCCTGGGCCCTAGCAACAAGGAAGTGGGTATTCCCTAGGCCCTAGCAACAAGGAAGTGGGTATTCCCTGGGCCCTAGCAACAAGGAAGTGGGTATTCCCTGGGCCCTAGCAACAAGGAAGTGGGTATTCCCTGGGCCATAGCAACAAGGAAGTGGGTATGCCCTGGGCCCTAGCAACGAGAAAATGGGTTGCACATGACCCTAGCAACAGGGAAGTTGATATTCTTTGAGCTAGCAACAGAAGTGATATAGTTCGAACCTAGCAACCGGAAAATGGGTGTGCATAGTGTCTTAGCAACAGGGAAGTGGGTATGCACAGGGCCAAGACGCACTCCTCATTTTGGGGAGGATTCGTTATGACTTTTATAGTCACCATGGTGACTGTTGAGACTTCGGCGAACTTTCAGGATATTCGTTTAGTACTGTATTAGTATTTGTGGAGGAGACAGTAGGGTATTCCGACAGTATGTACACAAGACATGGTGCAAATTATGACACTGTTGCGAAGAAGTGTCGTACGCTTGGGACTTTATTCAGAGAAGAAAACTAGAGAGAGGTCCTCAGGTGGTAGAAAATAAGATCATGAAGTCGTATGAGAGTAACTGGCCGAGAAAGTAAGGTTCGATGATCGCAATATCAGGCATTTTGCGATTTGATAGTCGCTGAAGGAAGGTCTCAAGGAAATGCCATAATATGCATTATGTTTATTTACAGACAATGACAATTTGTCAACAGTTGGTTAAAAAGAAACGACTGCAGTAAGACTAAAAAAAAAAAGCTTTACTAATTCACACTAACATGTACGAGAATCTAGGATAATAGAAGATTATGTTGGAAATACGATTGATGTTAGTAGGGGGTTCCTGTCGTTCGTAATACTCCTGTTTCTAAACACGAGGATACATCTTAAATTTCTCTCATCTCTTAGTTTTATTTCGATTTTGGGGGTCCTGGTAACAGTATTCTCTGGCAACATATTCATCGCTTCTCTTACAGTCTCATAAAGTTTGTTAAATTGTTCATATCGGGTGAGCAACACCCAGTTTCGACACGCTATCCCTTGTCACTTATGAGGTGACAAGGCACTTAACTAGAAACTTCCTATGAAAACTGCCCAAATTAAGAGAAGCACCAGACCGGCTTAATGGACTTTGAAAATTAACAAAACAATTCAAAGTTTGCAGAGCTGCGCCTGACGCCACTTTCAGACTGCTGGCTGGATCTTAAACATCGTGGAATTACAGAGAGCACGTAGTTAGAGCTGCAGTGGCTAGCTGTAACAGCCGTACGCTAGGACTGCAAAGGGAAAGGGTTGAAGAGGTTGCAAGAGGCGAAGAGGGTATTAGAGTACTGAGGGAGGATAAAGGGGAAACACACCGTCTTAATGGTCAAACTTTGCAGCTGATGTTTGATTAGCGAGGACGCATGTTGACGGGATTGATGTGTGTTTGCAAGTGCTTGTTGTTGGTGACGGTTGCTCCAGCTGCTGCCTCTCACTGGTTGCTCCAGCTGCTGCCTCTCACTGGTTGCTCCAGCTGCTGCCTCTCACTGGTTGCTCCAGCTGCTGCCTCTCACTGGTTGCTCCAGCTGCTGCCTCTCACTGGTTGCTCCAGCTGTTGCCTCTCACTGGTTGCTCCAGCTGCTGCCTCTCACTGGTTGCTCCAGCTGCTGCCTCTCACTGGTTGCTCCAGCTGCTGCCTCTCACTGGTTGCTCCAGCTGCTGCCTCTCACTGGTTGCTCCAGCTGCTGCCTCTCACTGGTTGCTCCAGCTGCTGCCTCTCACTGGTTGCTCCAGCTGCTGCCTCTCACTGGTTGCTCCAGCTGCTGCCTCTCACTGGTTGCTCCAGCTGCTGCCTCTCACTGGTTGCTCCAGCTGCTGCCTCTCACTGGTTGCTCCAGCTGCTGCCTCTCACTGGTTGCTCCAGCTTCTGCCTCTCACTGGTTGCTCCAGCTGCTGCCTCTCACTGGTTGCTCCAGCTGCTGCCTCTCACTGGTTGCTCCAGCTGCTGCCTCTCACTGGTTGCTCCAGCTGCTGCCTCTCACTGGTTGCTCCAGCTGCTGCCTCTCACTGGTTGCTCCAGCTGCTGCCTCTCACTGGTTGCTCCAGCTGCTGCCTCTCACTGGTTGCTCCAGCTGCTGCCTCTCACTGGTTGCTCCAGCTGCTGCCTCTCACTGGTTGCTCCAGCTGCTGCCTCTCACTGGTTGCTCCAGCTGCTGCCTCTCACTGGTTGCTCCAGCTGCTGCCTCTCACTGGTTGCTCCAGCTGCTGCCTCTCACTGGTTGCTCCAGCTGCTGCCTCTCACTGGTTGCTCCAGCTGCTTCACTGTCTCCACTGGCTCTGTGCTCCAGCTTCTGCCTCTCACTGGTTGCTCCAGCTGCTGCCTCTCACTGGTTGCTCCAGCTGCTGCCTCTCACTGGTTGCTCCAGCTGCTGCCTCTCACTGGTTGCTCCAGCTGCTGCCTCTCACTGGTTGCTCCAGCTGCTGCCTCTCACTGGTTGCTCCAGCTGCTGCCTCTCACTGGTTGCTCCAGCTGCTGCCTCTCACTGGTTGCTCCAGCTGCTGCCTCTCACTGGTTGCTCCAGCTGCTGCCTCTCACTGGTTGCTCCAGCTGCTGCCTCTCACTGGTTGCTCCAGCTGCTGCCTCTCACTGGTTGCTCCAGCTGCTGCCTCTCACTGGTTGCTCCAGCTGCTGCCTCTCACTGGTTGCTCCAGCTGTTGCCTCTCACTGGTTGCTCCAGCTGTTGCCTCTCACTGGTTGCTCCAGCTGTTGCCTCTCACTGGTTGCTCCAGCTGCTGCCTCTCACTGGTTGCTCCAGCTGTTGCCTCTCACTGGTTGCTCCAGCTGCTGCCTCTCACTGGTTGCTCCAGCTGCTGCCTCTCACTGGTTGCTCCAGCTGCTGCCTCTCACTGGTTGCTCCAGCTGCTGCCTCTCACTGGTTGCTCCAGCTGCTGCCTCTCACTGGTTGCTCCAGCTGTTGCCTCTCACTTCTATTCAGTCCAAGATTGTTTCGTTAAAGTGATAGGGAGCTCAGATAAGAAAAGCCTCTTGATTTTAGAAGATTCCTTCCCTCCCATTCCTTGGATCAAATCTGATTATCTGTCTCAAGGAACTGCACGACTCTTAAGGGTCAAGTGCTTCCCTGTGAATATAATTTTTTGTTGTATTGGAAGACGGATGTAAACAGCCTACCCAGAGGCTGTTTCAAACTGCGCGGCACTATGGTGCTGCCCTCTATAGGCCTATCAAGGTCGGGCTGGTCAGCCATGCTTCTCTCTCACTTCTACGGCCTACCTCACTGAACCAGGTTCTACCCAACTGGCTCCCGGTCCCCTCGCACTCTGTCCCCGTGTATTCCTACACCTTGCCATTAATAAACTGAGTCTAGTCATCGGCCGTATCTCTGCACCTACGCTACCATTCTACTGCCCAAAGTAAGCAGCCAAGAAGTTAGACTTAACAGTGGTGACAGCGGTGGGATTCGAACTTAACACGTTACCTGACAGTCGGAGACCAAATGTTTAATCTACGTGGCAGTGGCTGAGGGGCTGTAGTTCATGGCGGGCCTAGTTTCTCGTAGGTCCTCGGTAGCGGCTTTCCCTCGCAACCCTGTTGACCTACACCCCAGCACCAGGGTGCTGGGGTGTAGGTCAAGAGCACCCTGGTGCTGGGGTGTAGGTCAAGAGCACCCTGGTGCTGGGGTGTAGGTCAAGAGCACCCTGGTGCTGGGGTGTAGGTCAAGAGCACCCTGGTGCTAGGGTGTAGGTCAAGAGCACCCTGGTGCTAGGGTGTAGGTCAAGAGCACCCTGATGCTGGGGTGTAGATCAAGAGCACCCTGGTGCTGGGGTGTAGGTCAAAAGCACCCTGGTGCTGGGGTGTAGGTCAAGAGCACCCTGGTGCTGGGGTGTAGGTCAAGAGCACCCTGGTGCTGGGATGTAGGTCAAGAGCACCCTGGTGCTAGGGTGTAGGTCAAGAGCACCCTGGTGCTAGGGTGTAGGTCAAGAGCACCCTGGTGCTAGGGTGTAGGTCAAGAGCACCCTGATGCTGGGGTGTAGGTCAAGAGCACCCTGGTGCTGGGGTGTAGGTCAAGAGCACCCTGGTGCTGGGCTGTAGGTCAAGAGCACCCTGGTGCTGGGGTGTAGGTCAAGAGCACCCTGGTGCTGGGATGTAGGTCAAGAGCTCCCTGGTGATGGGGTGTAGGTCAAGAGCACCCTGGTGCTGGGGTGTAGGTCAAGAGCACCCTGGTGCTGGGGTGTAGGTCAAGAGCACCCTGGTGCTGGGGTGTAGGTCAAGAGCACCCTGGTGCTGGGGTGTAGGTCAAGAGCACCCTGGTGCTGGGGTGTAGGTCAAGAGCACCCTGGTGCTGGGGTGTAGGTCAAGAGCACCCTGGTGCTAGGGTGTAGGTCAAGAGCACCCTGGTGCTAGGGTGTAGGTCAAGAGCACCCTGATGCTGGGGTGTAGATCAAGAGCACCCTGGTGCTGGGGTGTAGGTCAAAGCCCCCTGGTGATGGGGTGTAGGTCAAGAGCACCCTGGTGCTGGGGTGTAGGTCAAGAGCACCCTGGTGCTGGGGTGTAGGTCAAGAGCACCCTGGTGCTGGGGTGTAGGTCAAGAGCACCCTGGTGCTGGGGTGTAGGTCAAGAGCACCCTGGTGCTGGGGTGTAGGTCAAGAGCACCCTGGTGCTGGGGTGTAGGTCAAGAGCACCCTGGTGCTGGGTGTAGGTCAAGAGCACCCTGGTGCTGGGTGTAGGTCAAGAGCACCCTGATGCTGGGGTGTAGGTCAAGAGCACCCTGGTGCTGGGGTGTAGGTCAAAGCACCCTGGTGCTGGGGTGTAGGTCAAGAGCACCCTGGTGCTGGGGTGTAGGTCAAGAGCACCCTGGTGCTGGGATGTAGGTCAAGAGCACCCTGGTGCTGGGTGTAGGTCAAGAGCACCCTGGTGCTGGGGTGTAGGTCAAGAGCACCCTGGTGCTAGGGTGTAGGTCAAGAGCACCCTGATGCTGGGGTGTAGGTCAAGAGCACCCTGGTGCTGGGGTGTAGGTCAAGAGCACCCTGGTGCTGGGTGTAGGTCAAGAGCACCCTGGTGCTGGGGTGTAGGTCAAGAGCACCCTGGTGCTGGGATGTAGGTCAAGAGCCCCTGGTGCTGGGGTGTAGGTCAAGAGCACCCTGGTGCTGGGGTGTAGGTCAAGAGCACCCTGGTGCTGGGGTGTAGGTCAAGAGCACCCTGGTGCTGGGGTGTAGGTCAAGAGCACCCTGGTGCTGGGGTGTAGGTCAAGAGCACCCTGGTGCTGGGGTGTAGGTCAAGAGCACCCTGGTGCTGGGGTGTAGGTCAAGAGCACCCTGGTGCTGGGGTGTAGGTCAAGAGCACCCTGGTGCTGGGGTGTAGGTCAAGAGCACCCTGGTGCTGGGGTGTAGGTCAAGAGCACCCTGGTGCTGGGGTGTAGGTCAAACCTTGTAGCAGCACCCTGGTGCTGGGGTGTAGGTCAGAGCACCCTGGTGCTGGGGTGTAGGTCAGAGCACCCTGGTGCTGGGGCAGAGCACCTGGCTGGGTGTAGGTCATGAGCACCCTGGTGCTGGGGTGTAGGTCATGAGCACCCTGGTGCTGGGGTGTAGGTCATGAGCACCCTGGTGCTGGGGTGTAGGTCAAGAGCACCCTGGTGCTGGGGTGTAGGTCAAGAGCACCCTGGTGCTGGGGTGTAGGTCAAGATCACCCTGGTGCTAGGGTGTAGGTCAAGAGCACCCTGGTGCTGGGGTGTAGGTCAAGAGCAGCCTGGTGCTGGGGTGTAGGTCAAGAGCACCCTGGTGCTAGGGTGTAGGTCAAGAGCACCCTGGTGCTAGGGTGCAGGTCAAGAGCACCCTGGTGCTAGGGTGTAGGTCAAGAGTACCCTGGTGCTGGGGTGTAGGTCAAGAGCACCCTGGTGCTGGGGTGTAGGTCAAGAGCACCATGGTGCTGGGGTGTAGGTCAAGAGCACCCTGGTGCTGGGGTGTGGGTCAAGAGCACCCTGGTGCCGGGGTGTGGGTCAACAGCACCCTGGTGCCGGGGTGTGGGTCAACAGCACCCTGGTGCCGGGGTGTGGGTCAACAGCACCCTGGTGCCGGGGTGTGGGTCAACAGCACCCTGGTGCCGGGGTGTGGGTCAACAGCACCTTGGTGACGGGGTGTGGGTCAACAGCACCCTGGTGCCTTGGTGTGGGTCAACAGCACCCTGGTGCCTTGGTGTGGGTCAACAGCACCCTGGTGCCGGGGTGTGGGTCAACAGCACCCTGGTGCCGGGGTGTGGGTCAACAGCACCCTGGTGCCGGGGTGTGGGTCAACAGCACCCTGGTGCCGGGGTGTGGGTCAACAGCACCCTGGTGCCGGGATGTGGGTCAACAGCACCCTGGTGCCGGGGTGTGGGTCAACAGCACCCTGGTGCCGGGGTGTGGGACAACAGCACCCTGGTGCCGGGGTGTGGGTCAACAGCACCCTGGTGCCGGGGTGTGGGTCAACAGCACCCTGGTGCCGTGGTGTGGGTCAACAGCGCCCTGGTGCCGGGGTGTGGGTCAACAGCGCCCTGGTGCCGGGGTGTGGGTCAACAGCGCCCTGGTGCCGGGGTGTGGGTCAACAGCGCCCTGGTGCCGGGGTGTGGGTCAACAGCGCCCTGGTGCCGGGGTGTGGGTCAACAGGACCCTGGTGCTGGGGTGTAAGGGGAGACAAAGATGAAGGAAATCTCCCTCACTCGCATCCATGGCTCCCCATTCCCATCCTTCCCCAACTCTTTAGTACTAAAAAACCCGGCAACCATTTCTGAGCTCAAATGACAGGCATATTTCCCCTTTCGTCAAAATTTGCTACGAGATGAATTTAAATATGATTTGGACCTCGACTTAAGGATTTAGTATTTTGATTGTTTTGTGATATACAAGAAATATAACAAGTGGTCACGATTAAAGTATATACATTAACATTAGTAACTTAGCATTGCTCGTTTAATTTTATTAAGATAAATGAAAGGTGGTAATGATGACAAATTAGTAACTATTGGGAAGTAAATGTAAGTACTGAATAACCTCACGTCTTTAGTGCTTCGCAAATCGTCACTAAATCAGCATGTAAAGACGAATATGAAAATGAAAGAAACGTTGGCCACATGATTGACTATGAGGGCGATATGTCTGAACTGGAGACCCCATTAAGACTAGTGAATCTCTCATCCCTGAAACTTGAGAGTCCAATGAGATACGACCACGATGTACAGATTGTTCAAGGATGCTGGAACTCTGTCAGTGAACACAGCGAAGAAAGGGATCACGCTAGGAAGTAGTGGTAGTGGGAAAGGCTCGGTACATGGTATCAGATGGCGTTACGTTAAGGGGATATAAACGCAACGGTGACAGTCAGAGGAAGGGTGATAGGCAGGGCCCAAGAACTGGAGCTCAATCACCTAAAGCATATATAAGAGAAACCGTCTCTCCCTATCTCTCCCCACCCCGTCTCCCTCCATCCCTCACACACACACACACACACACACACACAAACCTTCAGGAAAAATAACGCTTTTAAAACTTTACATATTAATTACTACATTTGGTTGCAGAGGCAGGATACGGCCTGGTTGGTAATGACCTCAATTTAATTAGTAAATGAAGGCGTTTATTGCCCTCCGCTTCCAGTTGTAATATTTTGCTAGTCGACCCATTAATTATGGATTAATACATTGAAACTGTGTTGCCTGCAGATGACACTGGAAGTATTTGCGTTCTGGGTTATTGTAAACAGTTCCTGCAATACAAGGGAGGCCAGTTTTTAATTAATCTTTGTGTACATGTTAAGCTTTGGTAATATGGACGGAGGTACATGTTAATGAAGTGTGTGTGTGTGTGTGTGTGTGTGTGTGTGTGTGCGTGTGTATGCATGTGCGTGCGTGTGGATATTCGTCCATTATCTCTCATAGCAGGTGTGTCAGTGGCCACAGATGCGAGCACGCAGGTCGCAGTTATACCAATATACGACAAACACATTCATAGGTGACACAAGTCTCAGTTTAGAAGGCAAATTATTTTCCCCTCGGATTCCTGAGTCGAGGGGTGATTGCGCGAGTGCGCATGCGGTGTTTAATTGAACGAGTAAGCTAATTCTCCCCTCACACACAACCCACATTTTCCAGACGTAACCGAAGTGTGTTTCGGTCCATCCTGGACCATCATCGGTCCATCCTGGACCATCATCGGTCCATCCTGTATCATCATCAAGTCAAAACAAGAATTCTCCGTCCTGATAATGAAGACTGGAGTAAGCGGTATTGCTGGCTTCCAGCTCTTCATGATCCTGTAGTTGAGAGCTTCCTGTTACGCGGAATCAGTTGCTTAAAAAAAATTAAGCTGACACTGAGCTCCACAAAATGTTCTTTTCAATCTCGTTTAGTTGCTGACTTTGTGTTGCGAGTCTGTCATTCACGATATCACGTGTTACTACGTAAACCATTTTCACCACCCACGCCTTTTTCGTAAATGACTAGGGAAGCTTTGAGGGCCGAAATGTTAATTTTTGGAGTATTTGCATATCCACTAGAACGCCTGTGTCAGCAGCAACAGCAGGGGTGACAGCAGCAACAGCAGCTGCACCACCTCTATCAGTAGTAGCAGTAATGTCAGCTGTATAAGCAACTTCATCAACAGCAAAAGCTTCAGATTCCTCCGTAATTCCTGGCTGAGTTCAAAGACGCAAGTTAAATTTGTTGCTGCCTCGTCTGTGACGTAGATGTTTGATGAATATTAACTTAAGGTTTGACCTTCGTTTAGCTCGCCAGCAGTGTTTGCCCTAGCCATCGTTAGGTCGCCAGCAGTGTTTCCTGCTGCGGCCATCGTTAAGGTCGCCAGCAGTGTTTGCTGCTAGCGGCCATCGTTAAGGTCGCCAGCAGTGTTTGCTGCCAGCGGCCATCGTTAAGGTCGCCAGCAGTGTTTGCCGCTAGCGGCCATCGTTAAGGTCGCCAGCAGTGTTTCCTGCTAGCGGCCATCGTTAAGGTCGCCAGCAGTGTTTGCTGCCAGCGGCCATCGTTAAGGTCGCCAACAGTGTTTGCTGCCAGCGGCCATCGTTAAGGTCGCCAGCAGTGTTTGTTGCCATATGCAGCTTTCACTCTACGGAGATGTCAATTTTTCAGTGACGTTGACTAATTGGTCGTGTGTACCTGGTAAACTTAAGCAGCAAATACTAAAATAAACCAGATTTCTGTATGTAGCACACTACTGGGCTTTCCCCTTTCCCGCTACCCCCTTTCCCGACTACCTCCCCTGGCTAATTGGGGATGGTAGAGAGTCGGAAGGAAAAATAAGGCTACTTTCCTGGAGTGGGAGAATTCTTCTCCTTATCTTCCCCTCATCAAATTCCGCCCCTTCCCTCCATTTCTCCTATATACAATAGCATTCCCTCTGCATTTAGTCTAGAGTCTCTCCCCACGTCGTTGACCCCCGAAACCCTCTCCAGGTATACTGAAGGTATATATAATATATATATATATATATATATATATATATATATATATATATATAATATATATATATATATATATATATATAATATATATATTATAAAGGAAGTCATAATGTTGAAGGTAGAGAACAGTATTAAAAATATGGCAGAACAATCCTCTGTGAGCCTGGGCTACCTGTCTGGAGTCTTTGTAGGAGGGGGTCAGCGCCCCCGCGGACCGGTCCCAGACCAGTTCTCCTGGTTGGTGGGCTCATCGATCAAGCTACCAGTGCCGTCACCCCGCAGTCCAACATAAACATATACCGGAATTTACTTTCAGATTATCCAGACAGTTATAAATTAGGATAAAAAAGCCACTAGTTTAATCTAACATTTTTTTTATATACAAATTAAAATTTTGAGTATGAAAACTCAGCCATGAACTTAAGTGTTCAGACCAGTGAGGTAGTTTCTTCATTAGTATGTAAATTATTGTTAGTTTGCGTTTTGCTCAGACGAGACACAATGGTGGACATGAGTGGTGGACATGAGTGGTGGACATGAAGTGGTGGACATGAGTGGTGGACATGAGTGGTGGACATGAATGGTGGACATGAATGGTGGACATGAATGGTGGACATGAATGGTGGACATGAGTGGTGGACATGAGTGGTGGACATGAATGGTGGACATGAGTGGTGGACATGAGTGATGGACATGAGTGGTGGACATGAATGGTGGACATGAGTGATGGACATGAGTGGTGGACATGAGTGGTGGACATGAGTGGTGGACATGAATGGTGGACATGAGTGGTGGACATGAGTGATGGACATGAGTGATGGACATGAGTGGTGGACATGAGTGGTCAAATGAAGGTAGTCACCAGCCCATTATAAGACACCAAACAGAAGAATAATAAGTCACAGTACTGTAACTTCGACTGTTTACTATATATTAGCTGTCTTTCTCAACCCTCCCCCCCCTCCCGTCTCTTCCCTTAACTCACTCCCTCCAACATTGTCTTCCAGACTTCTCTACTTTTCTTGCCCAAGATGTGACTTGACAATGGCCCAGGAAAGATCGAAACCTCGCCATAAGGTTTCTGTCCTGTGTGTGGATGTTCGGTAAGGAAATTAAATTTTAAGTTTTAAATTAAGTGTCAATATGGGTTAGTGTTTCTGTCTTTGTTTATCTTGAAGCAAATGTTAAAAGAATATAACAAGTGTGTCGTTCAGCGCCAGGAGTGTTGAAGGCTCGATTCTCCGTCTGCTAAACCCCATACACACACACACTTCCTAGTTTTTCCACACACATCTGAGAGAGATGAGATTGATAAATTACGTTAAATCAAATATAAATCCGTGAATTGTTTTCAGTAAACTAAATTCCACCACCAAAATCAGACAACTAATAAAAAAATTAATTTCATTTTTCACAAACGCCACATTGCGCCCCAGATTGACTATCCAACTCTCGTTATGAAAACTCTATTTGAATCTTCCTAATTTTTTAAAATCATTACAATAAAAAATATGCAAATAAATACACATTAAAATACCTCCTCCCCCAAAAAAAAAAAAAGCGTCACGTACTTTACTATACGTGATTATATCTTTGACGAGTCAGTTCATGGTGTTTGAGTTCGCTTTTTTTTAACGGATTTTGTAAATAGTGTGTGTGTGTGTGTGCGTGTGTGTGCAGTGTAGTATATACAGACATGCGCCAGCTGGAGTAATTGCTGGTCACCTCAGCAACAATACTTCACTACATCAACTGCATCAAACATTAATTAAAATTTGTATTTTGATATCCGGGATTATGGAGATAAGAGATTCCAAACATTTGTTCAGTGTTTACCAGCGCGCGCGCGCGGACACACACACACACACACACACACACACACACACACACACACACACACACACACACACACACACACACACACACACACACACACACACACACACACACACACACACACACACAAGAGAGAGAGAGAAACTTGTAACACAGAATATATTTCCTAAATCTCCCTAGAGGGGAAATAGCGCCTCGCCTCTCAAATAGCAATGCAGATTCATGAAGGTGACTTTCACGTCCTTTGGTCGACGCCGAAGCAATCTGCGCGGCTCATAACGGAATAATTATTCTCGCGCTATCGAATGTCGCCCGGCTTGTATATATATACAAGTATTAGAGCGAACGAGTATTTCCCCTCAAAAGACGCAATCATTATGGTGGCGTTGCTCTCGTCACACCAAGATTGAGTTCCTGGCGATCTTCTGGTCGCCTCTGGTGCAGTGCTCTGTCTGCCTTGACCCAGTTTGTTTGTCCACCCTGGAGTAGAGGTCCAGAAGTCGTTAGCGCGTCTCCACTCGCCCCACAAAGATGTATAGTTCTGTTGGTGCCCGGGCCATCTTCGTGTCCCTGGAAATAAACGGGCGGATGCCGAGGCAAAGGCTGCTGTAGTTAGCTCACTCTTTAGTAAGCCTTTACCTTAGTAACTTCATAGGCCATATGCACAGACATGTCCTTGGGAAGTGGACTTTTTAGACTGTTTGGCCCCTCCTTCAGTAGGAATAAATTAGACACATGCAACACTTAGGTATCTTTATTGAGGAAACGTTTCGCCACACAGTGGCTTCATCAGTCAAATACAAAGTAGAAAGGTGTAAGGAGAGGAGGAGTTTGAGGTAATCAGTCCCTCGGCCTGGAGTCGATGTGTTCAGTCCATCAATCTTGACCCCGCCTCCTGCTGCTTCGGCTCACCTGACTATAGTATATAAGTCACCTCTACGGACATATGCAGTACTTTCTACAAGATTGATGGACCGAACACATCGACTCCAGGCTGAGGGACTGATTACTTCAAACTACTCCTCTCCTTACACCTTTCTACTTTGTATTGGACTGATGAAGCCACTGTGTGGCGAAACGTTTCCTCAATAAAGATGCCCAAGTGTTGCATATGTGTCTAATTTATAACTTGTCGGTTCTCTGAACTATTCATCTACATCCTCCAGTAGGAATTGTCGCTTTGAAACTAATCTCGACTGAGAACTGGGTACACCTTACCCATAGCCACACTTGTTTGCAGGTTCCCTTCTCCCTCTGTGCACCTTGTGGTGTGCCATTGACAGTGGTACATATTTTAACAGTTTGCCCAAGGCTTAAGCCTTTCCGTCTTCATGGTTGTTATAATTACAGAGGTGCCTGTACAGACCTCGGGAAGTTTTCAGGGGAGTGTTTTGCCATTAATTATATAAGGAATTTTTTATTGAGAATGGCTACTCGAACTTCGTATGATAGTGTTTATTTGTATTGAGCGTTTATGTCCGCAAATTAATTTTTTTTAAGCGCTAAACCCATGTGGATCATTCAGCACAAGACGTGGTGGTGGCTTGATCTTCCGTCTGGTGAGCGAGGTACATGCGCTACCTATTTGTACTCGCCTAGAGAAAAAGGGCGCCTTGATTCTAATGAAAGAGCTTAGGATAATATTGAGTTTAGGTCAGGATGATTCTCTTCAAATCGCTTGTTCTCTCTAGGCTGGAATACTGCTGTACACTAACAGCCCCCTTCAAGGCAGGCGAAATTGCTGACCTGGAGAGTGTACGGAGAACTTTCACGGCACACAAGTACGATAAAGCACCAAAATTAATGGGAACAGCTGAAGTCCCTTGATTTGTATTCCCTAGAACGCAGGCGAGAAAGATACATAACAATATACACTTGGAAAATCCTAGAGGGGTTAGTACCAAATTTGCACACGAAAATCACTCTCTACGAAAGCAAAAGACTCGACAGGTGATGCAACATTTCCCCAATGAAAAGCAGGGGTGTCACGTGTACACTGAGAGACAACACAATAAGTATCAGGGGCCCAAGACTGTTCAACTGCCTCCCACCATACATAAGGGTAAGAGGAATTAGCAATAGACTCCTGGCTGTCTTCAAGAAGGTGCCTGACCAGCCGGGCTGTGGCTCTTACGTCAATTTGCGTGCGGCCACCCAGGTTGATCATACCCTGATCCACCACGAGGCCTGGTCTCAGACCGGGCCGCGAGGGTGTTGACACCCGAAACCCTCTCCAGGTATACTCCAGGTCCTGGTCTAAACTCAGCCACTTATATTTGAAAACAAACAAACAAGCAAGCTAGTAATTTTTTGTAAATTTTATCTTTTTTTATTGTGTATACATGTATACTGCTGAGTGATGTACTCAGTGCGTTAGAATTTTCACGATACCTCGTCAGAAACTCCAACTCTATTTCAGAAATCCTATCGCATGAAGAATACATAACTTTGATATACAGACTTGATCAAATCTGATAACTAGACAAATTCAGAATGTTTGAAACACTGGTTATGTGAGGGAGGAGACTAGATGCAGCGATAAGTGAAGAATAAATGTGTATAATGTCATATCAGCACTTCGCTTCAAAGGAACAGGGAACCTTGATGCTGCCGAAGGAATATTGATCCGGGGAACTGAGCATCTGCTTTATGATCCCGACAGGATTAATAACTCCCAGGAAAATATATCCAACAAAAAATGGAATCCTCCAGACAGGCATTCATGTTCATGACGATTGACACAGCAATGCAATTATCACCCAAACGTTTTCATAATCTGTTGAACACTTCTTCATGAAACCTCTCCAGCGACACTTAAGTGATGCAGTATCTGAGGCGTCTTAGGCGAGAGAGAAGAAGGTAAATATCGTCTCTGAGTGATTCCTTCCTGGGAGTCAACATCGAAAGAACCTTCGATTCCATTTTGCAGCGCTAAATCGGCAGAGAGAGAGAGAGAGAGAGAGAGAGAGAGAGAGAAGAGGGGAAGGGAGGGGAGAGGGAGAGAGGAGAGAGAGAGAGGAGGGAGGGGAGGGAGAGGAGACTGGCGGAGTGAGTTGGTGATTCGTAAAGTAGTTCTTAGCTTTGAATCTAATGACTGATTCGAGTGTATTGTATATGTTTTCCAATGTGTACGTGTATATATGTATGTATATATATATATATATATATATATATATATATATATATATATATATATATATATATATATATATATATATATATATTATATATATATATATAGTATATATATATAGTATAGTATATATGTATATAGTATATATATATGTATATAGTATATATATATGTATATAGTATATATATGTATATAGTATATATATATTATATAGTATATATATGTATATAGTATATATATATTATATAGTATATATATATGTATATAGTATATATATATGTATATATTATATATATATATATGTATATAGTATATATATATATATGTATTATAGTATATATATATATATATATGTATATAGTATATATATATATATATGTATATAGTATATATATAGCATATATATATGTATATGTATATATGCATATGCATATATATATATGTATATGTATATATGATATGTATATATGTATATATATATATATATATATATATATATATATATATATATATATATATATATGTATATATATATATATATATATATATATATATATATATATATATATATATATATATATATATATATATATATATATATATATATATATTATATATATATATATATATATATATATATATATATATATATATATATATATATATATATATATATATTATATATATATATATATATATATATATATATATATATATATATATATATATATATATATATATATATATATATATATATATATATATATATATATATATATATATATATTATATATATATATATATATATATATATATATATATATATATATATATTTAATAAAATATGTAATATATATATATATATACACGTTTAATGAAAAGATGGGTGGAGGAAGTGAATATTCATAATGCTTGAAAGACATTTAAATATTCTTCCTTGAAGCCCATTTATCACTTCCAGAGGTGGACAGTCCCCAATTATCAAGTGGACCCATCTATATATATATATATATATATATATATATATATATATATACATGTACCGAATAGGAAAACTGGTCAATTAGCAAAAACTCATTTAAAATTAATTTTTTTCTAAATTTTTCTCTTATACGTTTAAAGATATATTTTCTTTTATGTAAAAATTAATAATTTTGTATCAAAAGAACCTTAGAAAACTTACCTAACCTTATAACAAGCGCAATTTAATTTAGCCTAATCCAACTAAATATATTTTAGATAAGTTTACAATTTAATAATAAACAAACATAATGAAATATATTTTTTCGTTAGGTTCAGAATGATTTTTGCGAAATTAATGCATAAAAAATTTTTCGCTTGCCTTATTCGGCAAGAAAAGCGTTGCTATTTAAGCCAGAATCTCAAGTTTTACCTATTCGGCACGACATAATATATATATAACATAGGCAGTACACTCGAATTCTAGTCATAAGATTCAAAAAGCTAAAAGCTACTAAATATATAATATATGTAATTCTGCTCTAATATCTACAAGAGCATAAACTGCATGTTGTCTCATACACACATGTTCTGGTAACTACAAGAGTTCAGCTACCAATATAATCATCCAATGTAATCATACAATGTAATCATACTCCCACACTTGTTATTAATAAATATTTCAAAGTGGAGATGAGAGGTTTACTCAGGAGACAAAAAAATAGTTACACTGTAATAACATAAATAGAACTGTGGGAAGTTACAGCTGGTTAGTTATTAAATAAATTTATAAATGTAAACCATGTAAGAGGTAAATTTTAAGATATTTCATGTTTGAAAAAAATGGGAACGTTAATAATAGGAAAAATGTTTCGACATGTATGATCCAAAACTCTTTTCCAAAGTCGTATATCAATAGGATCGTCGACTTTTAAAGGAGGATTTAGATATATTGAATTTTGTATTGGTAAATATCACACGGAAAAAGTTAGTTGTACAAATATTGGAAGCGTTTAGTTTGGCCTCCGTGACAGACGAACGTCAACAACAAACAAATAGGCAGCAGCGGCGGAATTGAAAAGGCATTCTTCAGATTTAGACACTTGGCTATTAATTTCGAAGTTGAAGGCAGGGGAGTGAGTGCAGTTCCTCAACTCCCCCGTCAAGTTTCACAATGGCCACCTTCCTCTCGTCTGCTTCAACACACAAACACCAGCCAAGTTGGTGTTTGTTCTCTCTACTGCTTAGATCTTCCCTCACCCAGGATGTCACGTCTTCTCGCCTTCTTGCTGCTTTTGGGAAAGCTTGGCTACGAGATATGCCAGTCTGTTTCACCATTATCGGACGAAGGCTCGAGCCTCCACGTACGCAGAACAACCTACTGAAGTTAGTGCCTAGTGCAGCTAGGATGGCACGACCCTCACCACCATAAAAGCGACTCAGGATAAATCTTGTATTAACCCAGCGGCGAGTTGAACAACACAGGAGATAAATACGTCCACTGTTAGCACTCTCCTAATTGTGTTCACGAGGGAGTGGCACTCTAGCTCCTGGACCCAGCTTGGGGCATTAATATACTTGGTGAGACGCTGCCCAATCCCAGTGGATTTTCATATTTGCATATAATTTAGTTATTTAGACTTGCATATATATTTTATTATTGTGGCACTCTGGCTCGTTAAATGAACCAGAGTGGCACAGTAATAATTATAGCACATGTAAGTTAGGTTAGGTAAGGTTTTTGGGAAACAGGACAAGTGTTTCCTGACGAGGGATTGGACAATGGAACTTATGATGGGCAACGTCTCTCCAGTCTATTAACGTCACAAGGTCGGGTCCAGGAGCTGGAACTCCAAGTAACGAAAGTTTCTCACTTGCATTACTTCGTCCTGCTCAACATCCTCGCAAACTGTTTTGTCCCTCATAAATATTCAAGTGTAATTTTGAATGTCTTTCTCTGGACACTTAGTGGATAGTGCTCTAATGTATCACATGTATCTTTAGGGCTTTCTTGAGGTCTTCAGGGCCTCCTTGAAGCTCTTCGGGGGGTCTCCTTGAAGCTCTTCGGGGGGCCTTCTTGAAGCTCTTCGGGGGGTCTCCTTGAAGCTCTTCGGGGGGTCTCCTTGAAGCTCTTCAGGGGGGTCTTCATGAAGCTCTTCAGGGGGGTCTTTAAGCTCTTCAGGGGGGTCTTTAAGCTCTTCAGGGGGTCTCCTTGAAGCTCTTCAGGGGGTCTCCTTGAAGCTCTTCAGGGGTCTTGAAACTCTTCAGGGGTCTTCTTGAAGCTCTTCAGGGGGGTCTTCATGAAGCTCTTCAGGGGGGTCTTCATGAAGCTCTTCAGGGTTTTTTTTAAGCTCTTCAGGGGGGTCTTTAAGCTCTTCAGGGGGGTCTTTAAGCTCTTCAGGAGGTCATCTTGAAGCTCTTCAGGGTCTCTCTGAGTTTTTCAGAACTTCCGGAAATGCTTTCTTGTTTCCTTAAGGTTCTTTAAAGAAATTCTTAATGTCGTTATTATTATTATGTTAAAACACAAGAGCTAAACTCGTGTGGATCATTCAGCTTTCTGCCGACAATCTTGCATGTGCGGTAGATATTATCTAGTTTGTGTTAGGCTCTAAACTCTTAGGAGTCATACACAGCCTGAGGAATGGGAGGAAATCAGGTTGATCCGATTAAAAAAAATTAGTTCTCATTCCCATGATCAACAGTCTTCAGTTTGAAGACACCCCTTACCCCTTCCCTTCCTTCTTCCCTCCCCCTTCCCTTCCCCCCTTCCCTTATCTTGAAGGGCTGGTGTGACATTTATTTCACTTTCTCGTGTTCCTCTTTTTCGTTTCCAATATGCAAAATTAGTTTTACTTAAATGTCGAAATATCGATACGATCGATTTAATCCATTCAGACTGGTATTTCCCATATAGTGATAGTAAGATGATTGACTCAGCGGGTCTGTTGGTTTTGTCCAAGGGAACAGATGAATAGCCTTGTGGTACAGTGTCCCCCCCAAAAAAAAAAATAGAAAGAGACGCGTGTGTGTTAGCAAATATCAAAATATGTTGACTGTGTTAGCTATTGAGATTATCACTTAAGTCTCGTGCAGCTCATGAGGATTTTCAAGCGACCATATTTGAGAAATCTGAGCATTAATGTAGCCATCCAGGAGTGCTGGTGTGTCCAGTAAAGTTCACTCACAGACTCTTGTCTTTTATTTGCTGATTGGAAGTGGGTTGTGTGGTAGACTTGGCAGTATGCTTCGTCTTCGCTTTTTTTATGAAATACTTCCCAAACACGTATACATACTTGGGAAATACTTCCCAAACACGTATACATACTTGGGAAATACTTCCCAAACACGTATACATACTTGGGAAATACTTCCCAAACACGTATACATACTTGGGAAATACTTCCCAAACACGTATACATACTTGGGAAATACTTCCCAAACACGTATACATGGGAAATACTTCCTAAACACGTATACATACTTGGGAAATACTTATGATATACTTACCAGACAGAAATGAAATACTTCCGAAATACTGAGCAAGACTTGTTCATAACGTATTGTTCAAGTCAATTTATTTTTCAGCTGAATTTCGTGTATAAAAGTATGTCTTTATTTACCTTGTCTTTATTTTGTCTTCCAACCACTGAGAGAGTTATTAGTTTTACACCAAGGTGATCCAGTGTACACCAGGGTGATCCAGTGTACACCAGGGTGATCCAGTGTACACCAGGGTGATCCAGTGTACACCAGGGTGATCCAGTGTACACCAGGGTGATCCAGTGTACACCAGGGTGATCCAGTGTACACCAGGGTGATCCAGTGTACACCAGGGTGATCCAGTGTACACCAGGGTGATCCAGTGTACACCAGGGTGATCCAGTGTACACCAGGGTGATCCAGTGTACACCAGGGTGATCCAGTGTACACCAGGGTGATCCAGTGTACACCAGGGTGATCCAGTGTACACCAGGGTGATCCAGTGTACACCAGGGTGATCCAGTGTACACCAGGGTGATCCAGTGTACACCAGGGTGATCCAGTGTACACCAGGGTGATCCAGTGTACACCAGGGTGATCCAGTGTACACCAGGGTGATCCAGTGTACACCAGGGTGATCCAGTGTACACCAGGGTGATCCAGTGTACACCAGGGTGATCCAGTGTACACCAGGGTGATCCAGTGTACACCAGGGTGATCCAGTGTACACCAGGGTGACCCAGTGTACACCAGGGTGATCCAGTGTACACCAGGGTGATCCAGTGTACACCAGGGTGATCCAGTGTACACCAGGGTGATCCAGTGTACACCAGGGTGATCCAGTGTACACCAGGGTGATCCAGTGTACACCAGGGTGATCCAGTGTACACCAGGGCGATTAAGTGTACACCAGGGCGATTCAGTGTACACCAGGGCTATTCAGTGTACACCAGGGCGATCCAGTGTACACTAGGGTGATCCTCTGTATACTAGGGTGCCAAGCGTACACTTGGCTGACCCAGTTTACAGCGTCTGCATCTGGTTACCCAGTGCCAGGGGTTCAGGCCTACACTATTTTCCAATAGTTGAACTATAATATTTCTCCCCGATGAAGGACCGTCAGTCCAAGGAATTGAACCTGACCACCTCTTGCCTGGATTGCTTCCAATTCCTCCATGACTGTAATTTCTGTAAATAGGAGTTAGTGGAAGCAAGTGAATTTTAAGATTTGACGTGCTTTTGGAGTGCGAGCAAAGTAACATTTATGAAGGGATTCAGGAAAATTCGTTAGCCGGACTTGAGTCCTGGAGATCCGAAGTACAGTGCCTGCACTCTGAAGGAGGGGTGGGGATATTGCAAATTTGCAAGGCATCTTCTTTTTCGGATCTCCCTACCTCGGAGGGAGACGGCCCGTGTGTTTAGAAAAATACCTTAGTTAACCACTTGAATATGAAAGCAGCAGAACACAGGGTGAACACAGGGTGAACACAGGGTGAACACAGGGTAAACCCACGGTGAACAGGCGTTTTATTATCGTGTTCAGCTTCTGTTATAAAGCCACGTGTAGAGTAGCTGCGATGGTTGGGAGAGTGCCAGCGAGTGCCAGCGAGAGTGCATACATCACTATCCTCACCACAACAACTCACCATCCCGGGTGAAAGGATAAAGAAAATAAACACTTGTCTGGGACAAGAAGTTTATTTACACAAGATCTTTTTACAAAAATACTTTATATCGTGACACCATCCTCAGTTATTTTAACTTGCCAATCTTTCTGATTTCTTTGAATATAAACGGTACAACACACAAAATATTTAATGCTAATGTTTAGTATACAAATAAGCTATTATGTTATTTATAATAGTTTCTCCAAAACACTGTCAAGCCGCCTGAACTTAGGATAATCCATGACAACAATGGCCACATTTTTCATGATGGAAGAGTATATATATATATATATATATATATATATATATATATATATGATTTAGCACGTGTTATTTGTTCAATAAATATTTTTTTTATACACTCTTCACAGATTTCTAAAATGAACTGCGTTATGGTAAATGAAATCTATATAAAACTATGCGGGAAACACTTGGTTATTCAAAAGATGCAAAAATATGTATATATGTGTATATCTGTGTATCCCGTTGAATAAATCTGAAGGGCCTTTGTGCATGGTTTATCCTGTTATTGTAATAATAATAATAATAATTATGATCTGTTGTATAGGCACTTTTTCTACTCTGTATCAAATAATGACTAGTTCAGAGGAAATGCAGTTATGAAGAATAATGAAACGTGGAGGAGAGCACCGTAATACAGGCTTCGTGTGTCCCATGGCCGTGACACGGGTATCTCATGGCAGTGACACACCTGTATCCCATGACAGTGACACACTTGTATCTCATGCCAGTGACACACTTGTATCTCATGCCAGTGACACACTTGTATCTCATGCCAGTGACACACCTGTATCCTATGACATACACCTGTCTCACATGACACTGGCACACCTGAAGCCCATGACAGTGACACACCTGTATCTCATGACAGGGGCACACGTATATCCCATGGCAGTGACACGTCTGTATCTCATGACAATGACACACCTGTATCCCATAACAGTGACACACCTGTATCCCATGAGTGACACACCTGTATCCCATGACAGTGACACGTGCATCTCATGACAGTGACACACCTGTATTCCATGAAACACCAGAGTCTTTGTCTTTTTTTAAAGAATGAACTCGTCCATAAAAATCCAGCAATTTTAACTTCACTGCTGACATGATTAACATGAAGGGTTGATGTGAACTGTGACACTTGAGGTGCACTGCGACACCCAGTCCACCTCTGTGTAATTATAAATCTGCAAGCATTTTCTTTACAGCTGAACATTTGGAAGTACACAGCAGCAAATACACATGAAAAAAAAATGGATAAGACTTTAGCTTTTTCCATATATATATATAAAGCTTTCTCTCTTTATTTTTATTTTACACCAAAAATATCCACATCGACTAAGACAACAGGAAACACACTTATGTTCTTTTATAACAATATGATGTGGGAGTTCCATGATTTCATTACGTAACAATAATAATAATAATAATAATCCCCATAGAAAGTACAAATTTTAGTGGAAAAATTAGTTTGTCTTTTTCAAAAATGATCTCACAAAGACTGTCAGACTGAAAAAAAAATAATGAACTGCCATGAAATGCATATGGTAGTCAAACCATATTTCTTACACCGTTGTATTCCAAGCAAAGGATAACTGAATGTATCTACTTTTCGGCAAAGCGGCAAGATTTATCACTTAATCGTGTCTACATACACTCCATAAATGCACCAGCAATGTTATGAAAGTAGTAAATCTGAAAATTGATAGGTCCGAGAAACGCTAATATTCAGTCAGAAAATAGAAAAGGAATACATCTAGGATCAGTCTACTACAACTCGACACTGAACCGCAAGGCACCGACGCAACATTCCGGCACTGTTTCATCAACGTTCTGACAATGCTTCATCAACGTTCTGGCAATGCTTCATCAACGTTCTGGCAATGCTTCATCAACGTTCCGGCAATGCTTCATCAACGTTCTGGCAATGCTTCATCAACGTTCTGGCAATGCTTCATCAACGTTCTGGCAACATGTACTCCTGAACGACGCTTCGAATAAAGGATCTAGGAAATAGCCTCTTATATAAAATTGATTATCATTATTCACAGTGTATGCCTCGTGTGGCAGGAAATCACCAGTTCTGATGGCTAAAAATGATACTAAGCCCTTTGTTCGATCAGTGACAGCGGAAGTCCATAACAAATGATTTGGTCAAACACAGCACCAGGAGTTTATAAGGAATCCCATGGGACACGGAACAACAACGTTTTCCAGTCATTCACTGCACTTCAATTTTCCCCACAAAATAGTGTCTTCATTGAAATATAGTCCTTTGTTGTTTTCCAGCCCTCAAAGACTGATAAGTGGCTATATTACAAGACTATAAGAATACCTCTGAGAGTGACGTCTGAATGAGTGTGGCAGTCTGTTGGTCAGTGTGCTTCTCTGTTGGATCGTAGTCAGAATCCTGAAGTTCTGAAAGGGAGTCGTCTACATCATCCTCCTCGAGGGCTGAGAGGAAGGAGAGATCAGACACGCGACTATAATCCATGCGGTGGAACGGACGTCGACTCCTGGGGCTACCCAGTCTGCTGACGTCCTCCTCGGTACTACAAGGCACGTTGGAGATCTTTGTGGATAGTTCTGGATAATCATCTTCAATGTCTGACACAATGTTATACTTTGAGGTGACGTCAAGGTCAAGTTCTGGAGTTGAGCCGAGGGAGATATTGTTGGCAAGTAGAATCTCTTCAAAGCTACATGGGTCATCATCGTCAGAGTCATCGTCTTCGTCATCAGGAAGTTCTTGGGTATCTCTGGCATCCAC
Organism: Cherax destructor; assembly: GCA_009830355.1. Classification (NCBI taxonomy): domain Eukaryota; kingdom Metazoa; phylum Arthropoda; class Malacostraca; order Decapoda; family Parastacidae; genus Cherax; species Cherax destructor. Next base: position 252,030 of record WNWK01000740.1, on the reverse strand, counting down.
GGATAGCAGCGGGGTGGCAGCTGTTTCTTCTTCAGCATTAGTAGCCACCCTTGGATCATAACCACTCCCTGAAAATGTATAATGCAATTTTATAGTTTGCAAATTTATAATTCAAAATGCATTACCTGCGAGAAACAGAAAAAATACACAAGTCAAATACAGTGGACCCTCGGTTTTCGTTCACCTCCTGCAAGTGTATTTTCGTAAGTGCTTTTGTAACTGTATTTTTGGGGGTCTGAAATGACTAATCTAATTTACATTTGTCCTTATGGGAACAAATTCGTTCGGTAACAGCATTCTGGAAAGAATTTTCAACGAAAACCGAGGGTCCACTGTACCTGTTGAAATCGATTCACGGAAATGATTTATATTTCAAGGTACTTTAAGATTTCCATAATACTAATACTATCATTCTAAGAGTGGGTAGAAGGAAGAATAATGAACAAGCATTGCAGTAGGCCTACTGAGCCTTGTCAAGGAAGAATTTGTCTTTGCTTCTGTGATAACAGAAATCTCTCCATCCTCTAATGAAATCTGATTTCCTTTCATTCCCCAGGTGCTGCGTGACCCCCTATGGAACTAGTACTTTCTCAAGAATTATTATACCGTCAAAAGCTCTAGGAGCTTTCAGATACTGGGAAATCCCTCAGTCACATTGTACGGCAGACCTAACATCAAAATGTTGAAGGTCCTAAACAAATTGCTACATGACTCACCAGACAGGAGAGGTAGGCCCTCCATGGTGCCATCTTCAGATGGTGAAGGCTCAATAGGAACATCCTCAGGCAGCAGCAGCAGGTCGGGAGTGGCAGCGACAGCACCTTCGCCACCGCTTACGAGGGTCCGGGAGCCATGCATATCGTAGTCATCCCAGTGGTAGCCTGCGGCAGGCCCAGGAGGAAGTGTGTTAGCGTCACCAGAGCTAATTCAATGCGTAGAGATAGTCAACATGAAGTGAATTAGAACAGAATCTGCCAAGTGGTGTCTTTTAGGCAGTCACTTGTTTACATCCTCTAACTACATGCTAACAATGTTTTCCAACACTTATGCTCACTACAAAAAAGTGTCACATGCTTTAAGAGCTCATTTTGTAAAGTCGTGCAATATTTTTCCCATGTGATGTCCGAAATCAAAGGAATGGAACTGATATACAATTAAAACTTAGTAATTCTACGTGCAGAGAAGCTAATTACATATAGGCATTGCGCACGAGTTGTTGGGAATAACCCATTAGTAATAATTCCACCTAGACTACTGAACTACAAGAACAAACAGAAGTCATGTCAATAGCTACCTTTCTTCTTGGCCTCTGTCGGAGCTGCGTGCAGGAGAGAACGAAACACCGTAAGTTTTCCCAACATCAATCATATATATATATATACACACATATTAGGTATTCATTGAGATATTCCATTAGGCTGTTCTGGGAACCTGGAGTAAAGTTAGTGCTGGTGCAAAATAAAAGGAAATCGTGAATTACAGTGTTAAAATTGTGCTGTAGCTACTCATGGCAACATTGAAATCCTACTGTCATACAAATGACTTTCGAAGTCAAAATGAAAATCCAGATTTTTGGGATACTAGATAATTTTTCGAATTTTGTGTTCTGGTATAGAAACTGATAAATTTATTATATGAACCAAAATCAAGACTAGAGAAAACTCAAGACATCCTCAATAACGTGACTAAGTGTAGATGATGAAGAAACATTACTTAATGATATGCTTCAATTCGTCATACAAGAATTTTTCCAAGTACTGGGCCATTGTATGTGGCTCGATTTTAACTCCTCCACATGTGCTGACCTTGCCTGCCATCCTTCCTTATAAGCAGCCATCTCATTGTATTTCCTACAGATACAAGGTCCTATAAAACGAAAGGTTAAACCAGTATTAAATTCTCAAGTGGTTTGTCTTACTCTACATCGTTGCAACAGATCTGGACTTTCATACAGAAATTATTGACTGTCGCCACGGCTTTCACATATTAATAACCAGAGCACTTTTCCATGTCAGGACAGTTACCTGTTGCCCTTTAATAACACTGTTAATGGTCATGCAAGAACCACAGATCAAGAATATCTATATTTTATAGTTTTTAAAGGCAAAGCTTAGTTCATTTTTAAAAATCATGAAGTTTTTGGATAATAACATTAAAATATTAGTAATATAACTGGCATAAATAACAGTTATGAGATGTTCGTAGATTCGGAAACTGCTTGTTAAAGAGTACCATCCAACCAGAGTTAGTTTCCACTACACCACACTAATAGTTACCACAGGGATCAACATCAATGTATAATTCCATTCAACACTTAAGGGGCCCTGAAGACCTAACTTACGGAAGGCTTCATAAGGACCCTGAAACCCTGCATTATCCGCAGCGCGACCTGTGTCTTGTTTCCGAGTTGCTGCAGCCAGGGGCGGTGAAGAAGGGTGACCAGTGGGGTGGTTACTGTCAACGGTGACGACTTCGAGAGGGTGGCAGGGCTTTGTCCTGCCCCGGCGACTCAGTAGAGACGGTAGGGGCAGAGGAGGCACGGCTGGAGGTGTTGACCTCCGTCCACGCACTGTTGTAGCCAAGCGTAGGCACTTCGTGTTAACACTCATTGTTTGCAACTACATGACAGTGAAATTATATCACAATACTTTATGCAAAGGCGTTTTTTTATTGGATCTGCTTTATTTTTGAAGTTCTAAAAAGCCACAGGTGCTCATTTCACAGTGTATAGTCAAATACCTTTTGTTTACTCAAAAATTTCTCCATCAAAATATGAGCAGTATGAGGGATAAGATGAATCATGTGCTCATTCGCGGAAATATCCTTATATTTAGATTGTGAAGCAAGCATGCTATTAGAGCGTCAAGTTGGCATGTAGTATATGGTGTGGTGTCGCCATGATGCAGCACGTTGTGTCGTCAACAACGTGTGTTGCAGAGTTACAAGCCATCACACGTAACATGATGCAGGTCTGCCATGGTGGCACTCGGCCGCTTACACGACCAGGCAACCCCGCGTTGCCTGTCACCACTCAAGCTTAAGCTATTTACTAGTGACTCAAGTAATACACAGACTGAGAAAAAATCTAATTCCCTAAGTTTACAAGGTAAACATGGAAAGCAGTGTCTTTAGAGGTGCAGCGAGAGTCAAAGAATAATGAAACTTGTGTCGAGTGTTGTGTTTACAGTTTATAAGTTGTTGGTCAACTACTGTATCCATTGAGACTTGATCCAAATGTATTTAAGAATAAAAAGTAGAAATTCTTCCGCTTGTCTTGGGGAGCTGAGGCGTCTCAGCCAGTCTTAGTCCTGCTGTGTACAAGGTCTTAGTGACTAGGTCACTCTTGACGTGCTAAGTAGGATCTCTCTCTCTCTCTCTTTCTCTCTCTCTCTCTCTCTCTCTCTCTCTCTCTCTCTCTCTCTCTCTCTCTCTCTCTCTCTCGTGTCTGCATAGCTTGTCAGGTATTTTAAACACCAGAAAACACATGAAGACATTATCTTGTGCATTTAATTATTTACAATGCAAGAGGAGGATTAAATATATTTACAAAACATGTGATCAGGTAGAAATGTCTTTTGTACCTTTCCTTCGTAGACGTACGTGTGTTTGTGTGTGTTTTGACCGAGATATAAAATGTGTAGACGATAGATAAATAATGAAAGCAGTGTGTGTGCACTTGCTTCTGTGTATTGACCGACGCTGTTGCTGTTTTGGCAGAGCTTGCAACCTTAGCCATTCCACCAACGTATACAATTTCTACCATAACTCCTGCGAAATCAGTCTGCACATCACGAAATTAATAAATAATTCACTGATATATAGCACTACCCTATATTAAGGTGAACATAACGTTTAGCGAGACCCAACGATAAAGTTAATTACATAAATTTGAATTGATTGCTAAGGACGTTTTGCTGCAAATTTAAAAAATCCCAATTTAGGTCACTATATCTATTATTTGGTAAGAAAAATAAAATTCATTTCTGAAAATTTAGCTCGTTTTGGCAACTCTGCCGAAAGAGCACTGGTTAATGGCTGGTCCATGCACTTCTGTAAAGACAGCAAGGGAGCGAGCGATGATAAATCCATTTTCTTCACTAGATCACAATGTAATTTATATATATATATATATATATATATATATATATATATATATATATATATATATATATATATATATATATAATATACACCTGCAAACACACACATACATGTATATGAATATATACACATGCACAGATTTAAGACAAGAAGCCCATGATGTTGTGAAGGAAGTGTGTGGGCACGGGGCAGAGGGCAGGGGACACGAGGCTGGGGGTACGAGGGTTTCATACCTGAGGAGTCGTCCGAGAAAGGTGAATGCTGGCCGGGAGATGTGCGAGTCTCTCCAAGGTTAGTCACCAGGTCACAGCCTACATCTGGGGAGAGAGAACGGTCACTCGCGTATATAAACCAGCACCTATATACATAGCTGTGGGGACACCCCCAGCTCGCTATACACAGTTATAGGGACACCCTATCACCTCTATACACAGCTATGGTACAACATAACACTGCTGTACGGAGGTCTGGGACAACCTCAACACTTCACGAGTCCTAAAACGCTTTTTAGAGAAATTGGTGCCAATTTACCCTTCCTCGAATCAAACAGGATTATCTACCTGTATGATCCCCCATGAATTTAGCGTTTATTTACGAATCTATATTTTAGAGCAACCTTAAATACTGACGTGAATGTTAAAAGCACTGGTGCTAGTGTTAGGATGGTCCAGTTACTGAGCTAACAAGCTGTTTGGTGAGCTAAGAATTAAGTGAGGACACACTCAGGGAGAAAATGAGTCGGGAAAGGCAAAGAATATTTTGGGGAAGCCGTACATAGGAGTTGAAGAAATAACAGAATTCGGCGACAGGAACGTATTTTAACGGCAAATGTGGTTTTATTGACAGTGAGGGACACACTGTATCCCTTCCTTAACATACTGTATCCCTCCCTTAACATACTGTATCCCTCCCTTAACACGTTGTATCCCTCCCTTAACACGTTATATCCCTCCCTTAACACGTTATATCCCTCCCTGAACACGTTATATCCCTCCCTGAACACGCTGTATGCCTCCCTTAACATGCTGTATCTTTCAGAAGGCTGTCCTTAGATAACTAGCGCCATGTCCTAGGACATGCTCTAGCCCTGAGACGTGTCACGATAGGTGACTTACGTCTGTTTGTTCCTAACTAGCGCGAGACGTACAAATCTAGCCCCTAACGTCGCCTCGTTGAGTAATCTTGAATGTCCCTTCAATTACAATGCAAGATCGGTGTACATGAGGACCTCCCCAGAGATCTAATCCACCTTTTTTTTTACCCCCTTGGGAGAGCGAATTAAGGAAACTTTCAAATCATTTGAAGCTTCAGAAGTTCCTTTGAAATGCTGTTTTAATTAAATTTCCGCTGTTGGCTTCCTTAGAACTTGGCATCATCCCCCCGCTGGTCGTGTAGGAGGCAGTGCCGTCCAGGGCAAGACCCGAGGGAGCGGAACTAACGAAGGAGAGGATAGAAAACGTGAATACAAGAAAACGGGGAGAGGGGGATAGGAAAGAGGGAAAATAGTGATAGAAGTTGATAAACAGTGAGTACTAACAGCAGAGAGGTGAAAGATGGAGACAGAGGAGCCGGTGTGTGTGTGTTGTGTGATGGTGAACTGGATGAGAATGAGAGAATATGAAATACGAGAATGAGAATGAATAAATGAGAATCTGCTCTGGTGGTCTGGTGGCTAAAGCTCTCGCTTCACACGGCGAGGGCCTGGGTTCGATTCCCAGCCAGGGCAGAAACATTGGGCGTGTTTCTTTACACCTGTTGTCTATGTTCCCCATCAGTAAAATGGGTACCTGGGTGTTAGTCGACTGGTGTGAGTCGCATCCTAGGACACTGACCTAATCTGCCCGAAATGCTCAGCATAACAAGGGACTTTCTATATAGTAGTATGTCACTGATGTCAGCTAGGCCTGTATACCATGTACATGTACTTGTAGTAAATAAAGATATTATTATTATTATTATTATTAAGGCGGCCAAGAAGATAACAGCACTATGGTGTATCACGTACCTGCTCAACAGTAAAGGCTTCAAAACTCTCTACGAGGCACAAGTGTGCTTACACCTTGAGTATGCATTATTCACTTACACTGCCCTTCCCCCTACCACCCGTCTCTTTCATATCTTCTGGACAGAATAGAGAATCGTGCAAGACGACTTATCTCTGTCGTGGACCCGGCCTGGACAGATCTGTCATTTCAGCCAATCTTCTCAAAGTACCACTCTTGGCTCCACTTGGAGGACAGCGAGAAGACAACTTCTGTACAACAAGACGGGCAGCGAACACAAACTAGAGTCTAGACGTACCCTTCTCAAAAACATCACTTCATATGAGATCATTTATTTCTAGAATGACTCGAGTCTGAGACACGTTCGTTCACCATAATATTAATGGATCACAGCGGCTCCAACCTTATCCTCTTCCATATTTCTATGTTTCATAGCAAAAATTTAATAAAGATGTTGCTAAGGAGGGCTCTTCATATAGCTGAGGTAGTTAAGAGCTCTTGGCTTTTAAAATAAATGTAGTAGCTCTTAATGTAACCCTGTAAAAACCCTCGTGTAAAAGATGGTGGGAGGGATGAAGAGGATACATAGATGCCGAAAAAAGAGATTAAAAGAATGAGAGGAAGAAATAGACTGGAGAAATGCAGAGGGAGGAGCTAGGGTATGAAGAGAAGGCTGCGAATAATGGCTGGGATACACAAACGAAGGATCGAGGAAGGAAGGAGAGAAGAGAAGAGAGGAAGAGGAGGAAGGAGAGAGGAAGAGGAGGAAGGAGAGAGGAAGAGGAGGAAGGAGAGAGGAAGAGGAGGAAGGAGAGAGGAAGAGGAGGAAGGAGAGAGGAAGAGGAGGAAGGAGAGAGGGAAGAAAAAGGTAAGGGAGCCAGAGGAGAACTGGAGAGAAAGGTGAGATGGAGGAAGGGAAGAACGAGATAAGAGAACACAGAGGACGCTGGGAAGGTAATATACGTAGATGAAGAGATGAGGATGGTGGTGGTGAGATAGATGGAGGGATGAGGATGGTGGTGGTGAGATAGATGGAGGGATGAGGATGGTGGTGGTGAGATAGATGGAGGGATGAGGATGGTGGTGGTGAGATAGATGGAGGGATGAGGATGGTGGTGGTGAGATAGATGGAGGGATGAGGATGGTGGTGGTGAGATAGATGGAGGGATGAGGATGGTGGTGGTGAGATAGATGGAGGGATGAGGATGGTGGTGGTGAGATAGATGGAGGGATGAGGATGGTGGTGGTGAGATAGATGGAGGGATGAGGATGGTGGTGGTGAGATAGATGGAGGGATGAGGATGGTGGTGGTGAGATAGATGGAGGGATGAGGATGGTGGTGGTGAGATAGATGGAGGGATGAGGATGGTGATGGTGAGATGGAGGGATGAGGATGGTGGTGGTGAGATAGATGGAGGGATGAGGATAGTGGTGGTGAGATAGATGGAGGGATGAGGATGGTGGTGGTGAGATAGACGGAGGGATGAGGATGGTGGTGGTGAGATAGATGGAGGGATGAGGATGGTGGTGGTGAGATAGATGGAGGGATGAGGATGGTGGTGGTGAGATAGATGGAGGGATGAGGATGGTGATGGTGAGATAGATGGAGGGATGATGATGGTGGTGGTAAGATTCACGGAGGAGCGCTAAGCCCGTAGGAATCTCGCACAGCCTGGGAGGGAGGATGTAAGGTTGGTATCAGAGGGGAGGGAAGGAGGGAGGCGAGGGAGAGGGTAGCTCCAGTTCCTCACATCAAGAGTCCTTCACCATCAAGAGACTATGGTGCTCTAGTAATATCAAGACTGTATACTCTCTGCTAATTGTGAATCAATAAAAGAATTAAAAAAAAAAGGTCACAGTAAAGTGACTTAGGAGAGAAACCTTATGACGACGTTTCGCTCCTCCCCATCCTCCGGTCAGGATTAAGGTTGCCTCTTACGTGCGACGTTTCGGTGGATTGTAAATAAACACACTTCTGCCTAACAATAAGTGACATTCCTTCGTTCTCATTAATATAATAAATTTTGCAAAGTGTCCTACTTACTCTCTTGAAGGTAAATATACCCCATAAAGATTACAGCAAAATGTCATCCAGATTTACTTAAAATACGCTACACAGATTTAAATAAAACATACGTCGTATAGATTTAAGGTCAACACACGTTGTATATTACACAGTGATGCACTAATGTGCATCGTATATGTTATAATGCAAAAAATATTGTAACACATTCAGATGTATGCAGACTTTGGGAGTCTATTTAGAGCATCTGGTGCCAGACACCAACCAGCTGGCAGTGTGGGGTGCCAGACACCAACCAGCTGGCAGTGTGGGGTGCTAGACACCAACCAGCTGGCAGTGTGGGGTGCTAGACACCAACCAGCTGGCAGTGTGGGGTGCCAGACACCAACCAGCTGGCAGTGTGGGGTGCTAGACACCAACCAGCTGGCAGTGTGGGGTGCCAGACACCAACCAGCTGGTACTGTGGGATGCCAGACACCAACCAGCTGGCAGTGCGGGGTGTCAGACACCAACCAGCTGGCAGTGTGGGGTGCCAGACACCAACCAGCTGGCAGTATGGGGTGCCAGACACCAACCAGCTGGCAGTGTGGGGTGCCAGACACCAACCAGCTGGCAGTGTTGGGTGTCAAGACACCAACCAGCTGGCAGTGTGGGGTGTCAGACACCAACCAGCTGGCAGTGTGGGGTGCCAGTCACCAACCACCTGGCCAGTACTAGTGTGTGCAGGGAACTACAAATAACAGCCATAGTGTCGTGATGGGAGAGTGAGTGAGTCCTCAAAGTGTTTTACAAGATCTTGTAAACAACTATTATACAGACAGCTAAAGACATCATAATAACAATCCACATTATTTTAACAGGAAAAAAATAACACAAAAAAAAATCCATCTAGCAGGAACACTCTCTTAAGTGGACCAGTCTTCAATCCATACAGGAACACAGCTGCTACCTACTCACAGGACGAGTAAAAAGTAAACAGCAATCTAGAAAAAAATAAAAGCCGATTCTCGGAGAAATTTCAAACAAAATAACATAAAAGTAATCAATCATTCCTCTCTCTCTCGTACACATTCTCTTCCCCTCTCTCTTTCTCTCTCCCCCTCTGTGTGCACACACACAACTCTCTCTCTCTCTCTCTCTCTCTCTCTCTCTCTCTCTCTCTCTCTCTCTCTCTCTCTCTCTCTCTCTCTCTCACACACACACACTCGGGCTAAGTTCATGGAGCAAAAGAAAAAAATATACAAAGTAGTGGATTGTAGCTCTTTTAAAGCAACTTCGGCTCACAACCGAAAGTCCCGGGTTCAATCGTTGGCCGAGTCGAAGCTAGAGGCAAAATTTTACTACCCCGGCTCATTTATCAGTAAATAGGTACCCGTGTGCGCTGATCGACATCCTGAGGGTGTGGGGGGTGCAATTAATGACCCACACGTGAGAGACGTTGATGTTTCGATCCAACTTTGATCACAAAGTGAGAAGGAAAGGGAGCGAGAATATAAGAGAGGGGGCATGTAGTATACTTTAGATTGGTAGTATACTTTAGATTGGTAGTATACTTTAGATTGGTAGTATACTTTAGATTGGTAGTATACTTTAGATTGGTAGTATACTTTAGATTGGTAGTATACTTTAGATTGGTAGTATACTTTAGATTGGTAGTATACTTTAGATTGGTAGTATACTTTAGATTGACAGATGTAGTATCTTTAGATTGGTAGTATACTTTAGATGGAGTATACTTTAGATTGGTAGTATACTTTAGATTGGTAGTATACTTTAGATTGGTAGTATACTTTAGATTGGTAGTATACTTTAGATTGGTAGTATACTTTAGATTGGTAGTATACTTTAGATTGGGCTGGGATTTGAAATGAGGTATTAAACCGTAGATTTAAGTTCAAATAAGAGTAAAAGGCAGAGAATAGTACTGACTGGCCACCTCCATCTGCAGAGTTCTGGGTAGGGTGACTATAGGAAGATTAATGTCATGCAAAACAGCCGACAGCTGCTCACTGTGTATATTGTCTTACAGACAGTATGTACTGTACACTACCTGGTGTCAAATCTCCATGAATCCCACTTGAAATTCGATGAATGATTTTTAAGGGTTTAGCGCTTTTGCATTAATATATAGAGTTCTCCCACACCAGGAACTGAGTTATTCAAAATTGTGGTGTCTTCGCCTTGATGCTACCCAGGATGCCCTGATGCTACCCAGGATGCCCTGATGCTACCCAGGATGCCTTGATGCTACCCAGGATGCCTTGATGCTACCCAGGATGCCAGCATAGTTGAGTTGCTGCCTCTCATAATAGTGCAACTTTATGACTGAAGAAGTAAATAGTGAAATGAGAGAGAGAGAGAGAGAGAGAGAGAGAGAGAGAGAGAGAGAGAGAGAGAGAGAAGAGAGAGAGAGAGAGAGAGAAAGGTTTTAAATAACTGCTGAACATATTTAAGTTCATTTGTGGTGCTGCTTGATGTTCAACAGCCAATAACGAGCTCTGAGTACAGCTAGAGTATCTATCATGATTGGCAGACGTGCCATGACAACCTCCATCACTCATCGTGCATTTTGAAAAAAAAAAGAATATTACCGAGTCATTTTTTTAATATTGGAGAAAAAGAAGAGTAACTGTCTTGCAGACAGGGTGAAACTGTCTTGCAGACAGGGTGAAACTGTCTTGCAGACAGGGTGAAACTGTCTCGCAGACAGGGTGAAACTGTCTTGCAGACAGGGTGAAACTGTCTTGCAGACAGGGTGAAACTGTCTCGCAGACAGGGTGAAACTGTCTTGCAGACAGGGTGAAACTGTCTTGCAGACAGGGTGAAACTGTCTCGCAGACAGGGTGAAACTGTCTCGCAGACAGGGTGAAACTGTCTTGCAGACAGGGTGAAACACTCTCCTGATACATTACCACAAATTTAAGTTTGGTTTCCTGAAGAATTAAGATAAAATCTCAGTTAATGAAAAAAACTCCAAAGCCTCCGGTCGATATGACATTTTACACAAAATTAAACAATTCAATACAAAAGAAAATGAATGATGGTGAGGGTGGTCATGGGTGAAGGGCATCAAGCTGGCTAAACTCAGGCCACTAAGCGCAAATAAACAAAATAGGATGAGGACCAAAGATTTGTATATCAAATTAATTGGCGACAAATCCTAGATAGATGTTAAATAGGCAGTTATAAGAGTGTCTTGTGTGGGCGGGTTCACAAGAGGTGAAGTGTGAAGTTTTCAAACCTGAATCAGGTCTCTGTACGTCAGAGAGCTACTCTTTAATCTAAGTTATGTCGCTTGTCTAGTAATCTGAAGTCTGGCGGTGCCATCTTGGAATAGTAGTGTACTGTCATATATCAGAAACATTAGTGTAACAGTAACCGAGATGTGGTTGATGAGACCAGGAAGGAATGGCAACTCCCCCACACCGATCATTACTGAGGTGAAGCAGTGGTTGTCCCTGTCTGTAGAGCCAAAGAAAGCAGGTGATTTATTGTTTTTGTGTATTGCCAGTCACACTCTGAGTGACTCACCCTTGATGGGCATGAAGTACGAGTCATTAAGGTTGTTGTGGTGGTCCCAGGGCTTGTGGAGCGAGTCCGAATCACTGATGGAGGGAGGCGGCGGTGAGAGGTTGGGCGGCACCACCACAGGCTTGTTAAGGCTGTGGAGGAACTCATGGGAGCACCTCGACAATGTTTCCAGCTCCAGGCTTTCGTGGCCCGCTGCGGACAGGTCTGCCAGGTGCTTCAGTGTGTTGAGAATGACGGAGTCGGTGCCGCTGGGGGTGTAGGAGGCCGGACGCGGCGGCAGCGGAGGGCCCTGCTGTGTGCCGTCAACAGCAACGAAAGGAAAGGAAACTCAAAAACGGGCAAGGAAATAAAAAAAAAGGAATAAGAAGCAAATGGCAATGTGTTGGACAAAATATGTGAAGATAACTCTAAGACAAATAAAAAAATTTAGAAGTTTTCTACTGCATCTACTGTATATCTACATGAAAATAATAAATATAATCCATAAAATCGTGTCCATTACCTGGTCAGCTTCCACGTTGCAAATTTTGGAATTTCTCTTCGGCGCATCATTGGCCTTGAGGTCATTCTTGACGTGGTGGTCGGTGAGTTTGATGCGGTTGTTTTGCTGGTGACGCTTGTGTCTCCAGCGTCGTCGCTGCCAGGCCACCAGCAGCAACATGGCCACCACGCACCCCAGGAACACGGCCAAGATGCATACAAGCTCTTCCAAGGTGATGTTGAGGGGAGAGGACGGGGTCTGAGGCTTGGTTATGGCCTCTGTACAATACTCACCGGTTACATTCGACGAACATATACATTTGAAGCCACCATAGAAATTGAGACATGTACCTCCGCTCTGGCAGGGGTTACGAGTACATTCATCAATATCTAGCTGACACATGGCACCTGTGAAGTGCTGACATTTACATATAGGTCCGTCAGCACCTTCTTCACATCGGCCGCCATTCTGACATGGGTTAGGGTTACAAAACACTCCATATTCACAACGTTTTCCACTTAATTTCGACGCACACTGGCAACTATACGTGTGGCCAACAACAATACATTTACCTCCGTTAAGACAAGGCGAGGAGGAGCAAGGTGCTGTGTCTACCTGACACTGAGCACCTGTGAAACGCGGAGGACAAGTGCACTTATAGGATTTTCCATTTTCACTACAGGTGCCACCATTCAGGCAAGGGTATGAACCACACACGCCGGCAGGAGACAAAGTATGAGGACACTGCAGTTCAACATTTGCCAAACGTTTCAGTACAGCACCACCTGACGAAGATCCTGTAATACTTACAGGAAGCTCTATGCCGTCTATGGTAATTTGGTCGAGGCAGCCTACGAAGCCAAGACTACTCTGGGAATAGGAAGACATTCCAGAAGTTCGTTCAGTTTTAACGGTGGCACCTATATACATGAAGTCTGAATCCATATTTAAGATATCATTAGCACCAGGCGCCGCTCCCGAGCTTATCTCACCATCCACACTAAGAGTAGAGATTGTACCTTCGCGAGTCAGGTTGATAAAATGCCACTGATCGTTGTTCACTCTAATGGTTGACACTCTGACCAGACCTTCGCCACTCCCACAATCCCAGCGGTACTGGACGTGACCACCAACCACCTCCAGTATACTGTAGTCTACATCTCCTGCAACGTAGACAATTGTGCCCACTGGATTCCTGGTACGCAGGAAAACACTGAGCACCAGAGAACTGCTTTCGGTTTGTCTTGCCACATTATACTGAGCATAACTCTTGCCTCTGAAAGACAAAGGCCTCAGTGGATAATGACATGAAGGGTTGCGACACTTTGTTAGATCTACTTGGCAGGAGGGTCCGGCGCGCCCCGAGGGGCACTGGCAAGTATAACCTCTGGTGCTAGCGTCAGTGGGCGTACACTCCTCATACTCTGCACATGGTCGGTGACCACAAGCATTCACCAGGATTTCACACTCTCCCCCTCCATAACCCTGGTCGCAGACACAGCCAGCTTTTTGCGTGAACTTTGGCGCTACTAAACTTGAGAGTTGAGTGTTGAACGGGACAGACACGTCGTCACTGATCTCTACGACATCAGTACATGATCCATGGCCACTGCAGTCTGTCTCTGTTGTACACATGGAGTTCATCACAGCCAGTAAATGCAAGCCAAGTCTCTCCTTTATTTCTGCTTTCTTTAGTTTTAACTGTTGAAGCAACTCTTCTCTTGAGAAAAATGAGTTGTCAGGTTTCTTCACGACAATCAATACATCTAAACCTCTCTGGATTTCTCTCTTTGAACGCTGCGAACTATAATCAATTTTCTCCATTGAGTGAGAATGCAAAAGTTTAGGCTGAAGGCTGATAACCACAACTGAATCATCCACAATGGAAAATTCAATTGCAATTGCTCTCACTAAAACTTTCTGGTATCTTGAAAGGAATTCATCTGGGGAGAGTGGTCCTATCCTAACAACCACAGAGTTCTCCACCATTTCTTCGGTAATAACTAAGACACTGACGGTGGCCTGGGCCGTACGATGGTACCTGCCATCCGACACACTTACGTTCACACTGTAATTACCCGAGTCGAGGGGCGTAAGAGCCACTAGCGTGCCGTCCTGACCATCAATATCAAAATATTTAATGGCACTGATCTCCCTAGGATACGGTGCTATGGAGTACTGTAGAGTATCATAAGGGTCTTGATCGAGTGCGGTGACACGACCGATGATGCCCCCGGGGAAAGCATTTCTGTAGCTAATGACTGTAGTGGTGAGGGGGAAGAGTGTGGGAGGATAGCGAGATTCCTCGACTACAGTGACCACAACGCGGGTGTCAGCGTGCAGGGGCGGTGACCCACTGTCCCACACCCTCAGTTCCACCACGTACTCGTTCTGTACCTGATAGAAACAGTCTTAGTGTGTACCATACGACAATTTCAGTTTCTGCAGAGCCAACAAAGCAACTATTTTAACAATATATATACTATATATATAATACATGAAAAAATATTAAGATTCTCTGTAACTATATGGACGCTTCGTCACTAAGATCTATGACTTATTCTCTTTTTTTTTTGTTTATTAATATAGTGCAAAGCATCTTTTCATTCATGGATTAAGTTAAGGTAAGGGAGACTCACCAGATGGTTGAGCTTGTTGGTAGCCAGCCTGAGGGAGCCGTCCTGGTCGAGTGTGAAGGCACGGTTATCTATCGCCTGGTTCACCACCTCCCAAGTGAACGGCGCACCGTTCGGGTCCGCGTCAGCGTCAGTAGCCATTAGTCGTAACAAGGAGTGTCCCACCGGCCGGTTCTCCTGAGAGGGGTCACAACGCAAATACACTGCCATGAAAAGCAACTCTGAAACTTTGAGTTTTGATATGAACTAACATACTTAAAATCATAGTGAATGCGCTGCCATCTCTTTAATGTATTAAATACACAGAAATATTACATTAACTAGAGATATTGCAGTGGCTGCAACAAACAGGTGCTCCCAGCTACTCAAGAAGTCCTGAATCTATCGCAGTTGAAGGTAGATAGAAAGTCTTTAGCTGGAGAGAGGAGGGTGAACTGAGATGCGGGAGGGTGAGCTAGGATGCGGGAGGGTGAGCTAGGATGCGGGAGGGTGAACTGAAATGCGGGAGGGTGAGCTAGGATGCGGGAGGGTGAGCTAGGATGCGGGAGAGGGCCCTATGGTTGCTGGCGCCCTGCAAGCGATGAACTTTGTCACCTTCACAAGTACAGTCATGCGTCGCTTAACGAAACGTTCTGAGAAGTGAGTCGTTAGGCGAACGTCATAGTGTGTACTTGAACAAACCTACATGGTATAGCCTACTACAAACCTAGGCTATAAGGCATTGCCTATTGCTCCTAAGCTACATGACATAGCCTATTGATCCTAGGCTACAAACCTTAGGGGCCATGATGGACAAAACACGAGACTAAATAAAGCACAAGGGAAAATTATGCTATCAAGAGAAGCGGTAAACACACAAAACAGCATACTGTTTTATAGTAAACTTTTTTCATAAGTGGAAAAAGTACATACACTCAAGAATAACGATAAAAAGTACAGTATAGTAAATACATCAACCAGTAACATCATAATGCATTACGCTAAGACGTCACTAGGCAATAGGAATTTTTTCAGCTCCATTATAATCTTATGGGACCACCGTCGTATATGCGGTCCGTCATTGACTGAAATGTCGTTATGTTGCGCATGACTGTATAATAATAAAAAAAAAATTGATTAAAAACTACAAAAATAGGTCTCGTAATATACTGTACAGGGAACATTCACAATTGTCACCAGAGGATCAAATATTTTAGCTGATATAACAGGCGATTTTATTTTACCCCTTTGCATTGAGGGGATCGAAACACATGACATTCCTTACCACATGGCGTTTCTGGCCACTGACCCGGCTGCCGGTACCTTGAGCCGGCCCGGCTGCTGTGTTATTACACAACATTCCCACAATAACTGTACCACATTTCAAGTTTCTTCCGCTGTTGTTACCGTGACAAAAGACAATCACATGCGTAAATGAGAGAGGCGCCGCCTCTGAACTGGTTATATAATGAAAAGTTGTTTGGATTACTAGAAACAAAAACAAGAGATGCAGGGCAAGTTTCGTCTCATAGAACTGGGATCTAGATTAGTACTATAGAGGTGATTCAACACAACGCAACAGACTACTCCACTACACAATTACTCCACTTCACAAAACTACACTTCACAACAGATTACTCCACAACAGATTACTGCACTTCACAACAGATAACTTCACAACAGATTACTCCACAACAGATTACTCCACAACAGATTACTCCACAACAGATTACTCCACAACAGATTACTCCACAACAGATTACTCCACAACAGATTACGCCACAACAGATTACGCCACAACAGATTACTCCACAACAGATTACTCCACAACAGATTACTCCACAACAGATTACTCCACAACAGATTACTCCACAACAGATTACTCCACAACAGACTACTACACATACCTGGACCACTACAGTGTAGTTCTCCTGGGTGAAGACTGGGTGGTTGTCGTTGACGTCACCAATGATAAGCTCCACCTGGGTGGTGGCAGCGTTGGACGGGGTGCCCAGGTCTCGCGCGCTCACTCTCAACACGTACTTACCAACCTGAGGTGAAGGATAGTATTGTCATCAGCACCGATAGATAACTAGAGATTTTTTTATATTATGCAAATCCAAATCTCATGCGCGGTGGAATATTAAGGGTATCGAACTGCTGAACGCAATATGTGACAAGCATTTAAGAATTTTAATCAAATCTGTTACCAAATCTTAGGGTTGTGGTAAGCCAACTGTTGCTCTAAATTACCTTGAACTTTTTTTTAAGCTGATTTACCTTTTCCCTGTCGAGTTTCTTCAAGACAGTAACGATGCCAGTGTCGTGGTCGATATCGAAGCAGTGGTCGTCGTTACCGCCCTGAATACTGTATCTGACCAAACTGTTGACCCCAGCGTCAATGTCACTGGCAGAGATCTGCAGGTGTGACATCAAGAAATATTTCTCAGTAACAAGACCACTTAGAATCACTGTTATCTTCAGTAATTAAAAACTTATATTTGCATAATAACTAATTTGAGGTCAATGGCGAGAGAAGCTCAAGATGGGCCAAACTGGGTGTCTTCTATCGTTAGTGAGCACAAGACATTCCACAAGAGGTCACCTGTATGACACTGGCACCCTGCAGAGCGTCCTCCCTGACGGTGGCGGTGTAGGAGGGAAGCGTGAACACGGGAGCATTGTCATTGACGTCTGTAATGGTAAGATTGACCAAGGCTGTAGCGGACAGCGGCGGTGTCCCTCCGTCAGTAGCCACCACCGTAGCCACAACCTGCTGTACACGTTCGAAGTCAACCGGTGACCCGATGCTGATGACGCCTGTAGTGAAAGAAAATTCATATTTGTTTACTTTGTGTCTTGCTATTTAATAGGGCCTATCTCTGAAGTCTCGTACCTAGATAGTATTTTTCTGAACATAGGTGCTGAAGCCCGTGTTCACACTCTCTCCACACAGAGAAGCAAAATGAGAAATGATTTTTCTCATACGAAGGAAAAAGAGATAAGGGAAGAGAGAAAAGCAGACTACATTTGTATGAGGAATAGCAGAAAAGCAATGAAAGATGTATAATTCTATGCGAGGAGGAGGAAAATAAGGTGTTACACGTTAACAAACCAGAGGTGTCACTCACGTATACACGCACAAAGACAAAACTACACAAGCCTAAGAGTAATTTTCCTACCTTAGTATTGCACATACAGGTTATGTTACAAATGTTACTGAAACACATTATAGGTCCAAGGAAATGAACTCTAAAGCTCTTTAAGCAAATTGACAGTGTTAATAAATTACTGACAATAGTCAGAGGTTGGGAATATTTAAAGTAACATATCATTAGGGAAGTGTGTGTTCCTCTGATGCACTGGGACGTTATATGAGAGAATAACAGAGTATTCTCCAGGTTCTTAAGACTGTTTACCCAAAGATTTTTATCTTGGAACATAACTTAGAGATAGATGAATAAGACATGTGGAGCAGCTAAGTATCTTTGTTGCCCAAACATGTCGCTTGTTCAACAAGCTTCGTCAGTAGAGATACAAAGGATACTGGAGATAATATAATGATAACTTTAGAGAAGAACTGCACGAAATCTGCGAAAAGACAATTTCTATAAAGTCACTGCAGATCATACCAGTCTTGGGATGTATGTGGAGGTACTTCTCCCTGGTTGTGTGCTGGATGGAGTAGGATATCTCTGCGTTGATGCCAATGTCTCTCGAGGTAGCCATCACCCGGACCACCTCCGTGCCCACCGCGGTGTTCTCAGCCACCGTCGTCTCGTGCAGCTTCCTCACGAACTCTGGTGCGTTGTCGTTTACGTCTGCATCACGTAGAACGATAACGCGTCATAACTCTTTACCAATATGGAAACTACTAGTTAATTTGTTACGTTGAAAGCCTATCGACTGCACGTGAGTTATTAAAACTGCACTTCTTCACACAAACATCAAGAATACTTTTTTGAAAAATATGAATTAAAGTGAAGTCTGTGTATACACTGAAACACGTCTCTCCCTCGGTATATATACCTTATGAAGAATAATAGTTTGTTACGAACTAGTACAATACATACCACTAGTTCACGCTACCAGCAAAGTTATGTGATTTTAATGCAAACTGAGCAGCAGTGCAAGGCACGACTGAGTAGCAGTGCAACTCCTCGGTAGAACAGAGGTGTTAAGGTCAGTACTGACCTGAGACGATGACGGTGAGCAGTGTGGTGGTAGAGAGAGGTGGTGTTCCCTGGTCCATGGCCCGCACCGTCAGTGTGTACGAGTCTCGGGTCTCGCGGTCCAGGGGTCGAGCCAGGCTCACCACGCCCTCCGTAGCGTCTATGGTGAAGTGTCCCTCTGCAGAGTCCACCAGGTTGTACCCCACTCGACGACTGATGCCTGAAACGACGGGAAGACCCCGGCCTCGATCATTAGTGGAAGGAGAATCGAGCCTCCGCCATGCCTCTGACTAAACGACCTACATGGTTATAGCGCTCCTGAGAAATACATTGATTCTATTTAATCCTCACTTGAATTTATATTATTTTCATTCGTACAGAAGGTGCAGAATATTCCAAGTGGAACGTTGGTCAGTGGCACAGTACAGTCCTCACGGAGAAGCAATAACAAAACCGTACCAACTCTGAATGGAAGGCGATGAAAAAAGAGAAAGCCTTCTGCAAGAAAATGTTTCGCCAATAGAGGGAAAACTAGTCTTGTTCTCCATTGTATTACCAAACGAGTGCTGTTTGTCGGCCTCACAACACTGTTTGAGAGAGCCTCACTGAGAGTCGGAAATATCTCGTACACACATTAAGTTCAGTTTTGAGTCCATGTCATCTCCGCTGCGTAACAGCAACCATCCCAGAGGCTAATCCCTAACGATTTAAGTGTTATCGGAATTCTCTTCTACGTCATGAAACGTTCAATGGGGGTCGGAGGGAGGAAGTACCTAGCTATGGGTCGGAGGGAGAAAGTACCTAGCTATGGGTTGGAGGGAGAAAGTACCTAGCTATGGGTTGGAGGGAGAAAGTACCTAGCTATGGGTTGGAGGGAGGAAGTACCTAGCTATGGGTCGGAGGGAGGAAGTACCTAGCTATGGGTCGGAGGGAGGAAGTACCTAGCTATGGGTCGGAGGGAGAAAGTACCTAGCTATGGGTCGGAGGGAGGAAGTACCTAGCTATGGGTCGGAGGGAGAAAGTACCTAGCTATGGGTCGGAGGGAGAAAGTACCTAGCTATGGGTCGGAGGGAGGAAGTACCTAGCTATGGGTCGGAGGGAGGAAGTACCTAGCTATGGGTCGGAGGGAGAAAGTACCTAGCTATGGATCGGAGGGAGGACGGGAAAATTAAAAATTACGCAACTCAGGAAGAGATGAAGGGGTACCTAGGTCAGGGTCTGTGGCGTGCATCTTCATGAGGACGGTGTTGACAGAAGCGTCTTCAGGTATCGTTGTGGTGTGGACGGCCTCGGTAAAGGTGGGAGCGTTGTCGTTGATGTCCGTCACTGTCACCTCCACCAGCACCTCGCACTGCCACTCCGGGTGTTCCCAGTCCTCCACCACCACCTGCAGGAAGAAACATTGTATCTACCACCCGCGTCTGGCTCGCGCTCAGCAGACGAAGGATCAAGCCTCCACCATGTCTTGTGCTGAATGACCCAACTGCGTTGATTCTTCCTTATAGTGATGAGGAGCACATCGTCTATATAACGCACTCGTGTGACGTTGTTAGGGATGTGATTGAAACCTTCAGTTGCTAAGAGTTCCGTATCAGCGCTGATGGGGACGCTATGTCCATCACGTATGAGAGTTATTCATGTGGGCTAATTCGTGTATGCTAATTCATAATAGCTCATTCATGTGTAATAATTAATGACATTCTATCTCGATAAAATTAAACCCAGGGCTTTTGTGTTAATCCCAGAAAAACAATATTCATCATTTACTCAATTTCTCTCTAACCTTTATGTTGCGCGCGCGCGCAAGAGAGAGAGAGAGAGAGAGAGAGAGAGAGAGAGAGAGAGAGAGAGAGAGAGAGAGAGAGAGAGAGAGAGAGAGAGAGAGAGAGAGAGAGAGAATAATGATGATGATGATTTTCTTTAATCAACGTTATTAACGACACGGACGCTCTTTTTACCTACACTTAATATAGCAATATGACATAGAGTACTGGTACTCTGAGGCTTCTTGTACCTGTTGTCCTCGGCCGTGCTAGAAAACAGCTTATAGCGCAGCCAACACATCAATCAATAGATTGAGCGATAAAGTATATATAGAATATTAACTTTTGTTTTACCACACATTCCCACCAACACAATTTATGTACAAATATTTACAGTGGGTATAACCAACACCATGACAGTAGTAAAGTCTGAAAAGAGTACAAGTACGTCAACTCTGCTACAAGTATAAACACTGGTACACTAGATAGATTCTAGTCTCGTGTTAACCAGCTCGAGTCTCGTGAGTGTCTGAGGGATCCAGGGCTGCTAGGTACCCTTACCTCAGCTCCTCCAACCATACCCTGGACAGGCAGAATCTCCAGCACAGTTGGCATTGAATAACCTCAATAATACTCCAATTCTGCACTCATTTTAATAAACAATAATGAAGTGATTTAAAGTTTGCTCGTGAAGGCATGCAGGTGTGTGGTTACCTGTGATGTGAATCGAACGCAAGATCTGCCCTTGGCACACCTCAAGTACGTGCAGAATTTCTTACACACGATATGACATTAAAAGAGGACTAGAATTTTCTAACACATTTTTACCCCTAGAAGCGAACCGCGATACTCAGCTCGCATACTAGTTGCTATTTTTACTATTAGGTAGTCAGAGGCAGCAGCGGTGTCAAGAAACTGACCCGTCAAGAAACACTGGTATTTGTGAAAGACATGATGGAAGGTATAGACTCAGAAGTGTCCCTGTTTGCAGATGATGTGAAGTTGATGAGAATTCAATCGAACGAGGACCAGGCAGAATTACAAAGGGATCTGGACAGGCTCCAGGCCTGGTCCAGCAATTGGCTCCTGGAATTCAACCCCACCAAGTGCAAAGTCATGAAGATTGGGGAAGAGCAAAGAAGACCACAGACGGAGTACAGTCTAGGGGACCAGAGACTATAAACCTCACTCAAGGAAAAGGATCTTGGGGTGAGTATAATACCGAGCACATCTTCTGAGGAGCACATCAACCAAATAATTGCTGCAAGATACGGGCGCCTAGCAAACCTAAGAACAGCATTCTTACATCTTAATAAGGAATCGTTCAGGACCCTGTACACTGTGTACGTTAGGCCCATACTGGAGTATGCAGCACCAGTTTGGAACCCACACCTAGCCAAGCATGAAGGAAACTAGATAAAGTGTAAAGGTTTGTAAACAAGACTACTCCCAGAGCTAAGGGGTATGTCCTACGATTATAGGTTAAGAGAAATTGACCTGACGACACTGGAGGACAGGAGAGTTAAGGGGGATATGATAACGACATATAAAATACTGAGAGATATAGACAAGGTGGACAGAGACAGGATGTTTCAGAGATGGGACACAGCAACAAGGGGACACAGTTGGAAGTTGAAGACTGAGATGAATCACAGGGATGTTAGGAAGTATTTCTTCAGTCAGAGTGGTCAGATAAAGATCATGGTGGTATGATAAAGCTCATTGAGTAGGAAGAGTGACCTAGTAGCGACAAGTGAAGAGGCGGGGCCGGGAGCTGTGAATCGACCCCTGCAACCACAACTAGGTGAGTATACACACACACAGACACACATTACACATAATTACATATGGAGAGAGAGAGAGAGGGAGGGAGGAAGAGGAAGAGGGAGGGAGGGAGGAAGAGGGAGAGGGAGGGAGGAAGAGGGAGGGAGGAAGAGGGAGGAAGAGGGAGAGGGAAGGAGGAAGAGGGAAGGAGGAAGAGGAAGAGGGAGAGGGAAGGATGAAGAGGGAAGGAGGAAGAGGAAGAGGGAGGGAGGAAGAGGAAGAGGGAGGGAGGAAGAGGGAGAGGGAGGGAGGAAGAGGGAGAGGGAGGGGGGGCGGAGGAAAAAAACTTGAATTTTCGAATAGTAAAAAGTAGCAGGTGTTGTTAGGACGGTAAAAGCTTAAACTCTGGACACTGAATAATGATGTAATTTCTGGTGTAAGTTGTGTGGTGTTGCAGGTGTGGAGGGTGAGTTGTGCGGTGTTGCAGGTGTGGAGGGTGAGTTGTGCGGTGTTGCAGGTGTGGAGGGTGAGTTGTGCGGTGTTGCAGGTGTGGAGGGTGAGTTGTGCGGTGTTGCAGGTGTGGAGGGTGAGTTGTGCGGTGTTGCAGGTGTGGAGGGTGAGTTGTGTGGTGTTGCAGGTGTGGAGGGTGAGTTGTGTGGTGTTGCAGGTGTGGAGGGTGAGTTGTGTGGTGTTGCAGGTGTGGAGGGTGAGTTGTGTGGTGTTGCAGGTGTGGAGGGTGAGTTGTGTGGTGTTGCAGGTGTGGAGGGTGAGTTGTGTGGTGTTGCAGGTGTGGAGGGTGAGTTGTGTGGTGTTGCAGGTGTGGAGGGTGAGTTGTGTGGTGTTGCAGGTGTGGAGGGTGAGTTGTGTGGTGTTGCAGGTGTGGAGGGTGAGTTGTGTGGTGTTGCAGGTGTGGAGGGTGAGTTGTGTGGTGTTGCAGGTGTGGAGGGTGAGTTGTGTGGTGTTGCAGGTGTGGAGGGTGAGTTGTGTGGTGTTGCAGGTGTGGAGGGTGAGTTGTGTGGTGTTGCAGGTGTGGAGGGTGAGTTGTGTGGTGTTGCAGGTGTGGAGGGTGAGTTGTGTGGTGTTGCAGGTGTGGAGGGTGAGTTGTGCGGTGTTGCAGGTGTGGAGGGTGAGTTGTGCGGTGTTGCAGGTGTGGAGGGTGAGTTGTGGGTGTTGCAGGTGTGGAGGGTGAGTTGTGGGTGTTGCAGGTGTGGAGGTGAGTTGTCGGTGTTGCAGGTGTGGAGGGTGAGTTGTGCGGTGTTGCAGGTGTGGAGGGTGAGTTGTGCGGTGTTGCAGGTGTGGAGGGTGAGTTGTGCGGTGTTGCAGGTGTGGAGGGTGAGTTGTGCGGTGTTGCAGGTGTGGAGGGTGAGTTGTGCGGTGTTGCAGGTGTGGAGGGTGAGTTGTGCGGTGTTGCAGGTGTGGAGGGTGAGTTGTGCGGTGTTGCAGGTGTGGAGGGTGAGTTGTGCGGTGTTGCAGGTGTGGAGGGTGAGTTGTGCGGTGTTGCAGGTGTGGAGGGTGAGTTGTGCGGTGTTGCAGGTGTGGAGGGTGAGTTGTGCGGTGTTGCAGGTGTGGAGAGTGAGTTGTGTGGTATTGCAGGTGTGTAGGGTGACCCTGGCATCAGCTAAGTGCCGAAATTAGTGCCAAGTAACATTTCTTAACATGACCAGACAGTCATGTCTCTGGGAGAGTATTCATAATTTGTGTGTTCATTTCCATTTGAATGTTGCTGATTTTGTTGACAAAGTTTTGCAGTGTGACTCTTGGCGTGTGGAGCCACAATGAACATTACAGTGTCTAAAGTGCTCTGTAAATCCAACAACTTTCTACGTTCCCATCAGTACGCACTGATATTTGGCACAACCAATAATGGGGTTACATTGGCCAGTGTTTGATTCCCTTCCAATATTATGCGGCTCGCTGAGAACCGCAACTGAGGCATGTCAACGAGCCTGGTGTTGGCCCCATCCATGAGAGGGAGTCGATGAGACACAACAGTTGGATGAACCCAAATGTGGAGGTCAGTGATACCTGTGTCGAAGGAGAGTAGCCAACACTGTGTTGGAGGAGAGTAGTCAACAGCACTGTGTTGGAGGAGAGTAGCCAACAGCACTGTGTTGGAGGAGAGTAGCCAACAGCACTGTGTTGGAGGAGAGTAGCGAACAGCACTGTGTTGGAGGAGAGTAGCCAACAGCACTGTGTTGGAGGAGAGTAGCCAACATACACACACAACATGCAAGAGTATATCCTCCAGTAACAAGAGATACAGTTCACAAAATAACAAGCGGCAGCATTCGATACACACGATGGTTCGTCACGAGAAATGTGCTCTGGTAATCGTTTGCCTGACGATCGATCATAGGTGACTAAAGTGAATGGAATTGACGAAACAGGAGAAAGCCATATTACTGACACACCATCACCCCGTGTCACCCACCATCCTTCACCCCGTGTCATCCACCATCCTTCACCCCGTGTCATCCACTCCCAGTCACCCTTATATATATCTACAGTTTCCATGAATTTAACTGAGGTGTCTTCATGAGCTCCAGTTAATACAATAAAAAAAATGAGTCAGTCAATACTAACACCGTAATATATCTCCTGCACTGTGTACTCCATAAATATTTTTTCTCACTAATTTGATTCTAGAATTAAGTAAACACACAACAGTGATGACATTCCAAGTGTGACGCCCAGGACGAGGCATTCTGAAACCTGCTTAAAAACAGCAAATGATGGAATTTCTACTGAACCACGAGCAGTGAACTCACCACAGTACCCAACATCTTCAACCACAAGTTTGCCAACTTGCTTCTGCATCAAGCGTATTAAAATAATTATTGCTAAATCAGCACAGCCAAGTTAAAATCATTCTTCTGCAATAGACATAAAAAACTTATTCCGCACTGTATTTTTTCTTTCTCTCCCTTAACGAGGACGGAAGAAGAGTGTGAGATAACCAGGTAGACTGATTTAACCCTCACAGCCAGTGACACACACTCTCTCTCTCTCTCACACACATACATACATATATACATTATAAATATACATTGTTACATTGTTGCTGCAGTAAAATATTTTATATAAAAAAAGCTCCATATATAATGTAATTTTCCGGGTATTCTGAATCCGGACGCGTTTTATTCGTGTGAGTCAGGTAGTGGCCAGGACAGGAGCAGATGATGTGTTGGAGAGATAGTAAGAGACGGGTGGTGACGGAGTCATCATGTTTGGGCCGTAATGTGAGTAGGTAATTTTGGTAATTTTTTTTTTTTAGTGTATACCATAGGTGTTTTTGTCTGCTGGTAACTAGTCTACCAGGCAGAAGTGAAAGGGGAAGGGGTGTCATGGAGCCTCCCTGTTTATAAATGTATATAAAATTTTCTCACTAGTAGCAGTAGCTAATGTGAACTGGAGTTAATTTTTTTGTAGTAGTTTATAAGTTGTATATAAGTTACTTAACAATTACATTATATAATTTTTTGTATAGATGAGTTCTAATGTCCTTCCTAATTGTAATAATCATTAATATTTAATATGAAATGAAGGTTCATGCTGGCTCGAGAGTTGCTGTTTTTTTTCAGTGTAATTTAAATGCCCCTAGACAACAGACTGAGCAGTCATTTAGGAGCCAGGGCCTTTTATTTAGGTTACGATATCGAAGTCGTAACATACATGTAATATAATATATATATTGATATCTGTGTATTGATATCTGTGTATTGATATCAGTGATGTATTGGATGATCTGTGTATTGATATCTGTGTATTGATATCTGTTGATAGTATTGATATCAGTGTATTGATATCGTGTATTAATCGTGGATATCTATTTATATTGGATATCGTGTATTGATATCGTGATTATCTGATGTATCTGTGTATATCTGTGTATTGATATCTGTGTATTGATATCTGTTTATTGATATGAGTTTTTTGATATCTGTGTATTTATATCTGTGTATCTGATTGATATCTGTGTATTGATATCTGTGTATTGATATCTGTGTATTGATATCTGTGTATTGATATCTGTGTATTGATATCTGTGTATTGATATCGTGTATTGATATCTGTGTATTGATATCGTGTATTGATATTGTATTGATATCTGTGTATTGATATCTGTGTATTGATATCTGTGTATTGATATCTGTGTATTGATATCAGTGTATTGATATCTGTGTATTGATATCAGTGTATTGATATCGTGTATTGATATCGTGTATTGATATCGTGTATTGATATCTGTGTATTGATATCTGTGTATTGATATCTGTGTATTGATATCAGTGATGATATTGTGTATTGATATTGTGTATTGATATCAGTGTATTGATATCTGTGTATTGATATCGTGTATTGATATCGTGTATTGATATCTGTGTATTGATATCTGTGTATTGATATCTGTGTATTGATATCTGTGATATTGATATCTGTGTATTGATATCAGTGTATTGATATCAGTGTATTGATATCTGTGTATTGATATCGTGTATTGATATCAGTGTATTGATATCTGTGTATTGATATCTGTATTGATATTGTGTATTGATATCTGTGTATTGATATCATGTGTATTGATATCTGTGTATTGATATCAGTGTATTGATATCTGTGTATTGATATCAGTGTATTGATATCTGTGTATTGATATCGTGTATTGATATCTGTGTATTGATATGTGTATTGATATCTGTGTATTGATATCGTGTATTGATATCTGTGTATTGATATCTGTGTATTGATATCTGTGTATTGATATCGTGTATTGATATCGTGTATTGATATCAGTGTATTGATATCTGTGTATTGATATCTGTGTATTGATATCTGTATTGATATCGTGTATTGATATCTGTGTATTGATATCTGTATTGATATCGTGTATTGATATCAGTGTATTGATATCTGTGTATTGATATCTGTGTATTGATATCTGTGTATTGATATCTGTGTATTGATATCTGTGTATTGATATCTGTGTATTGATATCGTGTATTGATATCTGTATTGATATCGTGTATTGATATCTGTGTATTGATATCTGTGTATTGATATCTGATGTATATTGATATCGTGTATGATATCGTATTGATATCTAGATTGTGTATTGATATCTATGATATTGATATATCGTGTATTGATATCTTTTGTTTCGTGTATTGATATCTGTTATTGATATCTGTGTATTGATATCGTGTATTGATATCTGTGTATGATATCGTGATGAATTGATGATATCGTGTATTGATATCTGTGTATTGATATCTGTGTATTGAATCGTGTATTGAATCGTGTATTGATATCTGTGTATTGATATCTGTGTATTGATATCTGTGTATTGATATCGTGTATTGATATCTGTGTATTGATATCTGTGTATTGATATCGTGTATTGATATCTGTGTATTGATATCTGTGTATTGATATCTGTGTATTGATATCTGTGTATTGATATCTTGTATGATTGTATTGAATCTGTGTATTGAATTGTGTATTGATATCTGTGTATTGAATTGTGTATTGATATCTGTGTATTGATATGTGTATTGATATCTGTGTATTGATATCTGTGTATTGATATCAGTGTATTGATATCTGTGTATTGATATCTGTGTATTGATATCAGTGTATTGATATCAGTGTATTGATATCTATGTATTGATATATGTGTATTGATATCTGTGTATTGATATCTGTGTATTGATATCAGTGTATTGATATCTGTGTATTGATATCAGTGTATTGATATGTGTGTATTGATATCTGTATTGATATCTGTGTATTGATATCAGTGTATTGATATCAGTGTATTGATATCAGTGTATTGATATATGTGTATTGATATATGTGTATTGATATCTGTGTATTGATATCGTGTATTGATATCATGTATTGATATCTGTGTATTGATATCGTGTATTGATATCAGTGTATTGATATCTGTGTATTGATATCTGTGTATTGATATCTGTGTATTGATATCAGTGTATTGATATCTGTGTATTGATATCTGTGTATTGATATCTGTGTATTGATATCAGTGTATTGATATCTGTGTATTGATATCTGTGTATTGATATCTGTGTATTGATATCAGTGTATTGATATCAGTGTATTGATATCAGTGTATTGATATCTGTGTATTGATATCTGTGTATTGATATCTGTGTATTGATATCTGTGTATTGATATCTGTGTATTGATATCTGTGTATTGATATCTGTGTATTGATATCTGTGTATTGATATCAGTGTATTGATATCTGTGTATTGATATCAGTGTATTGATATCTGTGTATTGATATCTGTGTATTGATATCAGTGTATTGATATCAGTGTATTGATATCAGTGATTGATATCTGTGTATTGATATCTGTGTATTGATATCTGTGTATTGATATCTGTGTACTTCCTCTGAGGTTTCTGTGACCTAAGACCAGAGTTGAACAAATTTGAAATATGGTTTGTGAAAGGCAAAAAATCTTACTTCATTTGTCTTGTGATGATTATAGAGAGCCTTCCACTCAAGAACTACTCCATGCTGAAAACTCAAACGGTTTTAGAGGTTTGTTAGTGAAACATCCATAGCGGCAGGATTATATTTCAAAATTTGCTGTGGCTTCCAGCCTTATACTTAGAACCAATTATGGCTATGGGTTAGACTGCTAAAAAAAAAAATTGGTTGCGATAATACCGAATTTTTAATGTTGAAAATTAGTAATGATCAAGCAATGTTAGATAATCACACTGTTTTTGTTTTGTAAACACTTAACACTGCACTCTGTCCTAGCCAACAATGTTGAACCCAACACTTAAACTTTTTATTACTAGCCAAACTTTATTGACTGGTCAATTCGGCCGTCACTCTGGACTGTTCAATAAATGTTACACAGAACTGCCCACCAAATCAAGTATAATTATAGTTTTAAACTTGTATGTATGAATTTACCGTTAGGGTAATTTAGTGTAACTTTTAGTAGTTGTTAAGGCACTGGGTAATTTAAAGAGAGATAAAATTGGTTAAGTCAATACTAACAGCCTGATATATTTCCACCAGCAGAGTGGCTTCCAAGATTTTTCTCCAGCACGCCTTGGCTCTAAAATTAAGTAAATACATTGGCCTAATGAAATTCCAAACAGAACTGTAATCTAATCTCGTATTGGATTGTGGGGATCGAACGAGAGGATTCAGTGACCCTGTGGGCGTTACCTCCCTCGTGCACCAACAGTACCGTGGATCAAAGTTCTGGTACTCGGATTACGGAAAAACTAATAATGTGTTAATCATTACTTCCAGCTTTAAAAAGCTATCTGATCTTTTCTGATATTCCTGTAAAGTTTTCGATTATAGCTTGAGAACGCTTCATCCGATCAGCTTTAAACTTTCAACGCTGGTGAACTATAACTAAGGAAAGGTTACTGGAACTACTGGCGTGCACAGGTGCCCTCTGGTCAATTTTGTATACGTATACAAACTCCCAATTTCCGTTTCCATGCGATAACTTAAGAAAATGTAATCTGATCGGCTTCAAACTTTCAGAACTGTGGTAACCTACTATCAAGGTCTTTGTTACTGTTACTGGAGAGTATAGGTGCCAACTTCCCAATTTTATTTTCAAAATGGTATGGTATTTTTTTCCCGTGAAATAACTTTAGTAAGCCTCTTCTGTATGGCTTCAATATTTAATGACTGATGCATCTTATACAAAGAAGGATAACTTTTGAGTTTCGGTTATATAGTTGCAAATTTGCCAGATTACTAACAGTTAATAATCTTCAAATTTTTGTACTGGATGCAATAACCAGAGAAAGCATCTTCTGTTTGCTTGACAACATTAAGCACTGGTGCATCTTAGAGAATATTTCAACTGACTTTGGGCTGTGTAGGAGCCAAATTGACAATTTCATTAAGAAAACTGGTATATTAGCTTCCATACAATAAATTGTGAAGGCTTCATCCCACTGGGTTTAAGCTTCCTATGCTGATAATTGACTGCAACTTTTAAGAGACCTCAGAGTTAGTGCTGCTTTTTTGGGTTATGTTGATCTATGTGTGATAACTAAAGAATGCCTCTTCTGATTAGCTTTAAACTTTCACAATTGCTGTACTATCTTAGTCGAAAGTTTGAATTAGTTATGGGATGTGTAGATACCTTTTTTTTTAAGTTGGGATATTAGTATCCATGTGATCACTTGTGAATGCCTCTTAAGTGGCGTCAAATCTTCAAATTGACACTTAACTGTATTATAAACTTGTGTCGCACTTTGTACTATTCCTTTTGCGTGCATTGAAATGAAGAGCCTGGGCTCAAGGGATTTGGGGATGCCTGTCTTGGATAGCGCAGCGAATACATCGCATCTTTATTCGTATCAATTTACCTTCATTATTACGACAGGCCAACCATCACAGTGTAGTACTGATGAGCAAATCACCTGATGAGACAAGTGAAACTCCTTGTTCATTACTTAAAAGTGAATAAAAGCTGTTTTTGCGTTACCCAGATGGTCTCTTTTTTCCTTCTAACATTGTGAGCTGGAGGAAGTGTAGATAGCCTTCTGTTTTTCTAAGTCACATCTGAGTAAAGAAGGTTGTGGGTGGAAGAGTCTGAAGTCGACGATTAGACAGCGTTGCCAACAAAAAACGGCTTGTAGACCTTATCGGTTACCGTTCTCAGATTTTCCACATGTACTCCTGTGTATTATTTTTTCCACTTCCATCTGCGTTTTTGTGACTGCAGATATTTGCGTGTGTTTGCAATTGTGTTGTCGAGTTTTCATGCGTTTATGTATGTGTGCAGTTGTGTGTGGATCCTTTTACTTGTGTGGGAGATATAAAATATTCTTGGATCCTTTTACTTGTGAGGGAGATATAAAATATTCTTAAAAAAAAATTTGGGCTGTCTTCTTAAATGAAACTCTAAGAGGTACTGTTTGGGAAAGAGAGAGAGAGATAGAGAGAGAATCACAGAATGCGACAATATTCACATCACGATTTGACGGAAATGTTATAGAGGGAAAGCCGGTGGCTGCTTAGGAAGTCTCGCCCAATACCCAGGATGTAAACAACTCTTTTTCTTGTAGTGTTTCTGAAGAGTGAGGGACCTGGAGAACGTCGTGAAGGACGGACTGGGGAACGTCGTGAAGGACGGACTGGGGAACGTCGTGAAGGACGGACTGGAGAACGTCGTGAAGGACGGACTGGAGAACGTCGTGAAGGACGGACTGGAGAACGTCGTGAAGGACGGACTGGAGAACGTCGTGAAGGACGGACTGGGGAACGTCGTGAAGGACGGACTGGGGAACGTCGTGAAGGACGGACTGGGAACGTCGTGAAGGACGGACTGGGAACGTCGTGAAGGACGGACTGGGAACGTCGTGAAGGACGGACTGGGGAACGTCGTGAAGGACGGACTGGGAACGTCGTGAAGGACGGACTGGGAACGTCGTGAAGGACGGACTGGGGAACGTCGTGAAGGACGGACTGGGAACGTCGTGAAGGACGGACTGGGAACGTCGTGAAGGACGGACTGGGAACGTCGTGAAGGACGGACTGGGGAACGTCGTGAAGGACGGACTGGGGAACGTCGTGAAGGACGGACTGGGGAACGTCGTGAAGGACGGACTGGGGAACGTCGTGAAGGACGGACTGGGGAACGTCGTGAAGGACGGACTGGGGAACGTCGTGAAGGACGGACTGGGAACGTCGTGAAGGACGGACTGGGAACGTCGTGAAGGACGGACTGGGAACGTCGTGAAGGACGGACTGGGAACGTCGTGAAGGACGGACTGGGAACGTCGTGAAGGACGGACTGGGAACGTCGTGAAGGACGGACTGGGAACGTCGTGAAGGACGGACTGGGAACGTCGTGAAGGACGGACTGGGGAACGTCGTGAAGGACGGACTGGGGAACGTCGTGAAGGACGGACTGGGGAACGTCGTGAAGGACGGACTGGGGAACGTCGTGAAGGACGGACTGGGGAACGTCGTGAAGGACGGACTGGGGAACGTCGTGAAGGACGGACTGGGGAACGTCGTGAAGGACGGACTGGGGAACGTCGTGAAGGAGAGGGTGAGGAATTATCTGACTCTTAAAGAGATGATGTGAAGGACCTGAA
Organism: Cherax destructor; assembly: GCA_009830355.1. Lineage (NCBI taxonomy): Eukaryota > Metazoa > Arthropoda > Malacostraca > Decapoda > Parastacidae > Cherax > Cherax destructor. Next base: position 219,455 of record WNWK01000740.1, on the reverse strand, counting down.
AAAGGAAGGGGATGCGCGAGGTAATGCAAAAATACAGTGAAGCAGTATTCAGAGACCGTCACCGATGAATTGAATGCAGTAATGAAATACTGTGAAGTACCAAGAAAGGGTTGTAAACAGCGACCAGGCAGCGGTAAAAACATGTGACCTCAGACACCACAACGCATCCACTGAAACAGCAATGAGTTGTCTAAAAGTTCACCGTGGGAGGCTGCTGCATGTACACCGGGAGGGCGAGGCTGCTTGGATGTAAAAACATAGGAAAGAAGAAACACTGCAGCAGGCCTACTGGCCCATACGAGGCAGATCCAAGTCACCTCCCGGCTTAAACCAATGACCCACCTAGTCAGGTCAGGTCATATCCACTTAAGGAAGGAGCACGGCATCAGACCTATTAGCACAAGCTAGACAGGTCCAACTCACACCCACTCATGTATTTATCCAATTTATTTTTAAAACTACACAAAGTCTTAGCTTCTATGACGGTACTCGAGAGTTTGTTCCGCTCATCCACAGTGAAGAGCGAGGCCAGTTCTCCCTCATGAAATACCGGCTTGCCTTAGAAACTATCATGGGAAAGAAATATGGGTAGCGATCTTCCCTGGACCCCGAGGACGGAGCAGAAGCCAGGCAGAGGACAACTTGGAATTATAGAAGCTGTGGGGGAATGTACCCCTAAGATAAAGTGGACTGTTAATGTTGCTATACTTAGCTTGTAGATGCATCCACGACTATCCAGCCATCCCAATAGCCGCTGGTTGATGCAGACATTCACATCCCCCACAGGGCTGTATGGATGTATAAAATTATGCAAGTACAATATATTGCCCCTAAGGAGCGTATGCCATATAATCAGTCATTGAATGGACTGAACGGCGGTTTACTCACTGTTTGGGCGGATCGCCCATGTGTGACCGGGTGAATGATAAATCTGCCTAGATTATGATAATGTTCCCAACTGCGCAGTTTTATGAACATAAACATGACTGAGCAGACTTACCTGGGTATTTGTAACGGACCCTTAATTCACACCCGGATATCGCTGTCTTGATTACAGAACTGCTGAAGAGTCACTGCCTGGTTAGACGAAGTACTCACAATTGTCTCTACGTTCAACAATTTCAGTCTTTTTGCAGTAGTAAGAAGCTGCGCACACTTCTGAATATACTGCGATTTTGTTAACACTAAATGCGCTGGAACAGAGTTCTTAACCGATTTTCCGAAGTTAGTGGAGATTGAATTAGCGCACCGACGTCCACGACTAATGTCTTTTGTGAGGTTAAATTCCCTCGCGCCGTCTCTTTGGTTTATAAGTTCAATCTAACGCCCTCGTGCTCCCTCGTGCCTCAGAGGGGGTTGGCATCGCTAACATCAGCACAATTTCAACAATTGCTACATGCTGCAATTCAAATGCTTGTGTTCTCTAAATACTTCGATCACTGGAACACATGATTGTAAAGGCAAGTGTAGAAATGGAAACAGCAGTTTCCTATAACTTCTTGCTAAGGTATAGTCACATTTCATCAAATGTCTATTAACTCCTATGTACTCGTTGCTACTTGGTCAGACAACACGTGACACACTGCGGTCTTTTCATCTGTTATTAATTAAGTTGTTTTCGAAGCCAGACACGCCTCGTCTGGCCCTTCCTAAGGGCCGGAAAGGGTAGGGCCCTTGAAAAGGGCACAAAGAGCTGATACCCCCCTCTTTTGGAGAATTTTCTCTACAGAAGCTTAGTCTTACTTCTTTTAAATTTTTATTAAGATAAAAATATAAATAATGTTAATACAAATACCCTGCATGTACTCACTGGACATAAATAATCAGAATGAAAGACATCAATTATTACACAAAGCGAAGGAAGGAGGTTTCTGAGGGGAGCAGAACCACCATGTTTGCGTGAGAATACACGAGTGGGTATACAAACATGCGAGTATACAAACATGCGAGTATACATCAGTGTAGAAACAAATACAGATATGAGTAGCAAGAGCCGAAGCTACGAGAGAAAATTCAGTAGTTTAAATAAATGACCTTGGCACGAAAGAAGTACATAAAAAGTGGCAGAAATTTTTTCTGTAGTACCAGAGTACGCAGTATCGTTTCTGTGTGTATCTCTCTCTCTCTCTCTCTCTCTCTCTCTCTCTCTCTCTCTCTCATATTTAATGTATATAATTACACATGCCACGCATTTTTTCTAGCTATGTCGACGTTAAAGCTGCATAAACTCTAAATATATTTGAAACAGAGCTGGTTCCGGAATATTATTTAGAACGTACAAAAGCGGGAGCTAATTTCTATAAATCATTTTAACTGGAAAAAATCTAGTTAGGAAAACGGTCCATGAAAATGGAGGAGTCGTTCAGTATTGAGAACAATTTTAGGAATCCAGTACGTAGCGATCCTTTCACTTTTTAAATTGGATGCAAACCAAAGTCCTGTAGGCCAGTAAACGGATAATAATAATAGTTATAATAATAATAATAATGGATTTTCTTGAGCGCCTGTTCTTTCAAGAAATTAACTAGTGCTCGCACACCAAGCCATACACGTAAGAACAACAACATAAAGAAGGAACACTGAAGTAGGCCTACTGGCCCATACGAGGCAGGTCCAAGTCACCCATCCTGACAAAACCCCACCACCGGAAGAATGCAGAATCGTAAAACCGTGTTGGGAAAAACTGCAGGCTCGATCCTCCGACCTCCCAGACGAGATTGTAGTGTGGCGAGCCGGTCATAGTCACAATGTTATAAACAAACTTAAAACAAATTTAACATCGTTCACGAAGCTGGAGAAACACACTCACACCTTTCACTGTTTGACTGCAGATATTAAGGCAATACAAAAAATGATCGAGTGAATATAAATATAAAAAAAATGAATTAGGAAGTAGCGTAGTAAATGTTTCGGTGAACCAAGACCATGAAAACTGTTTATAAAAGTTAAACGAAGAGCAGAAATATTGAAAATTAATGTGCTAGACATAATGAAAAAATTTAATGAAATATGCTAATGTTGAGAAAGATGGTCTCATGCAAGCAGCGAGATTCATCACATACTGATCTAAATATAATGAATTTCTTATGGATATCGTAAACAAAACACCAGCGTCGTCCAAATATTATTAGCAATTTTACGGGTAACTAGCCTTAAATTGTATAATTTATGCAATTCATATCAATAGGCATATCGATTATGAAACAAGGTTTATGCAAAAATAATTCATATTGTTAATCCACGACGAGATATGCGTTTCCCAATGATTTTTAAACTTACTGAAAGTTTTCGTTGTGTTGAAGATATATTTGATAATGTGTATATTTCAAGAGTCCACTTTGTAGGTGAATTGTATATTAATGAATATAACAAATGATATAATAAAATAATAATGTTTTCGAGCAATTACACATCATGGGAGAATAACTCTCTTCAACTTCCGGCTCATGAGTATGCGAAAATAAATTACTTTCATTTTTAAACCTCGCATTCCCTGAATTAAATTATTAATATACCGGATTACGAGAGCAAAGAAAAATAAAGGAGAACGTAGACCATTTTATTTTTCCTCTTGATATATTTTAGCAGTGAAATAATTAAATGTAAACAAGATTGAAGGGCAGAAGTCATTAAACATAGTAGTTGTTTACGTTAGTGCTGAGAGGAGACGTCACAAATAACCCGCATTTAGAAGAAACTTATGGCATCTCGGGTCTTCCCTCTTCCTCATGGTCTTCGCTGCTGCTGCTCATTTGTGACTCGACAATGATCCAGGACGGACCGAAATATCGTCACATAACTAACTTTTTTATTCTTCTAAGAGAGACTCACTAGAAGCAAGGATAGTACAGTACTCACCACGAGGGAGTAGGCGTCCTTGCTCTCCCTGTCCAGCTGGGTCGCCGTGGCCACCTGGCCACTCAGCTGGTCGATGCTGAAGTGTTGGGCACCATCACCGCTGAGTGTGTACCTGCTCCTGGCAGCTGTGCCCTCGTCAGCGTCCCAAGCCACTACTGATGCCACGTGAGTGCCTAGTGACACTCCTTCAGACACCTCGCGCCTGTACACCGGCTCCTTGCACACCGGCCCGTTGTCTGCCAATCACATCACAAAGACATTAACTCAAAATCGTACAAAGCTTAAAGATTTTTGCTTGACCGGAAGCAGTAATTAATGGCACACACTCCTACCTACTGTTGTTATTATTTTTATGGTTATATTTCCTGGCTCGCTTAGGGAGCCATAGCCTGGTCCTGATACAATGGTCCCTCGTCGGAGTGCATAGGTTCGAACCTACAGCGTTACAAATACATTAATATACCAATACTTTTACCTCCTGTGCAGGAAAAGAATCAAAACAAACGCCCTAATGGGATATAAAAGAATTTTAAACCTTATATTAATATAGGTAAAAGACAGATATGCATTGAACAAGACATATAGTAAGGAAACTTTTCACCACAAGTGGCTTTTACAGTGCCAATACAGACAAGAAACGAGTATATATCGTGGTGGGAGTCGAGTGGCACGTTGTTAGAGGGAGGCAGTAGTACTATTAGTACAGCAACTCAGGTGAGATGGACAGCGAGAAGGGCCTGTCAGCAGTGGAGTAACATACGAAGGGTAACTAACATCTTGGGTAATCTGAAAGGTTGAACAATGGTAAATATAAGTAGGTGGGTAGACCTCTTGAGTGCTCCGTGGCGCAATGGTATCCATCAATGGCGGTGTTAATGTTGTGTAGTAATCGTTAGGTCAAGGTTCTGGATATTCTATAGCTACCTGACTTCTGTGGAATGGTATTACTTGATATCATTGCTGCTTCCAGGTACCCGTGTCTGAGCAAATCGTTTTCGTGATGTGTTCCTCTGCTGCTCTGTGTTGAACACTGCGATCGTTTCATCTCCAGGCGTTTTGGTGTTCTTGAAGCCTGAGGTCAAGTGTTCTTGATGTTTAGCTTACGTACTTTTTGTCACAACTCTCTCAGGGTACGATGTATCCGCCAGCCTTGTTAGTGGTATAGCACCGATGGAGGCCCACGTTGGTGGCTGTTTTCGTTTGTCTATCTGACATTAGTAATGAAACATTGGAAGCCACGTTACTCACTGACTAAACAATGTAAATACATTGTTTAGTGGGCGTGGCTCTCTGCAGTCAAAAAATGTAGTGTGGTGGGAAATGAAGCTGTATGAAGGTGTCTTTAATGTATTTACATTCTTTTTCTAAGTATTGTGGGCTGGAAATTCTTTAAGCTCTAAGAATTTTTTTTTATCATGACGCTTCTCTTAGTCGTGTTGTCATGATGGGAATCAATGCTTATATTCACCCCTCCTCCACCACCCCTCCTCCATCACCCCTCCTCCATCGCCCCTGCACCACCCCTCCTCCACCTCTCACAGCTTGCCACTTGGCCCCCTCCACACTTGTTTATATTAGTAGTGAAGAGACCGCTCGTGGAGAAACATTTCCTTAATGTCTTGATCAGTACATACCAGTCTTTCACCTATAACATGTCGGTATTACCATACCACTTCTGTCTTACATTAATGCTACACAATTTCCGAGGAATACTTGAAATAGATACCAAAGTGTTACACCTTCTATTTCATCTATTTTTAATTACGCACATCAAATTTTGAAAAACAAATTTATGGACACTGCCTATACCTGTGGGATACAACATGGCGAGTTTTGAAAGTTAAGAGAACATTATTCTTATTGTGATTAGCATAATTTTGACGTTCACGAATATAGTTGGATTTGTTTTAGACAAAAGCGAATGTCGTAAACGTACCGTTGACGTCAATGATGGTGACGGTGACGGTAGTGTTGGCAGTGAACTTGCCATCCGTAGCGGTGACTCTGAGTGTGTATTCAGCCTGCATCTCCCGGTCCAGGGCGGCAGCCACGTACACCTGTGTATACGCAATACCTTTATAACATTTACTGCGTATACCTAGCACACCTGCTGCATATACTCTACTACTTACACACGTGTGCTCTATATATATATATATATAACACATCGATCGTTTCCCACCGAGGCAGTGTGACCCAAAAAGAAAGAAAAACCCAAAAAGAAAAAAACTTTCAACATTCAACACTTTCACCTTGCTCATACTTAATCACTGTCTTTGCAGAGTCGCTCAGATTCGACAGTTTAGAAGTCCCTCCAAACTGCCAACATCCCAAATCCCTCCTTTAAAGTGCAGGCATTGTACTTCCCATTTACAGGACTCAAGTCCGGCTAACCGGTTTCCCTGAATCCCTTCATAAAATATTACCCTGCTCACACTCCAACAGCTCGTCAGGTCCCAAAAAACATTCGTCTCCATTCACTATCTAATACTCTCTAACGTAAATTACAGAGATCCATAGCCTAGGCTGTATACTCCTCAACCCCCACACACACACACACACACACACACACACACACACACACACACACACACACACACACACACACACACGCACGCTTCACAAATACTGTTCACCATGGCTTTCCATTTTACAATTCCGTTCTTCCAATGTTAAAAGACACAAGTTTCATCCTCCACAAAGAAACGTTGCCACAATAAATGCCTGTTCTGCTGCCTGTGTTTTTCCTTCGTTACTATAGGCACTGCACGGCTGTCCCCCTCGTACTTGACATCAATACGAATATCCTGTTCTAACATAATGTGACTTCGTAACAGCTACTCATAATTATCACACTGAAAACACCATGGATGTTGATATCTCTGGAGCAACGTTAACTGGTCAAACAGGACAGAGAGTAAATAAAGGGCATATAGGGCACTATACGGCATAAACTGCTGGTTGCCCTATAAACCCCAGAAAACAACACGTAGATGCAGTGGATGCTTGTATTCAGCCCACACATTGATTATAGCCCGCTGTTACAATACAGGTATCCCCTGCCTCTAAGTATCATTTACTCCACACTTGAATGGCAGTGACATGCCATTCAAGTTGGATAAGTGACCTACCTGTCCCGAGGTATGGACGAGGAAGCGGCCGTCTGAGTCTCCGCCCGTGACGAAGTAATCGAGTTCTGCGGATGTTTCATCGGCGTCCATCACGCTGAGCTCCACCACAGCTGTCCCCGTCGCTGTGTCCTCAGGCACTGACGGCACACACACACACACACCATCAATATACGAGTTCATTATTAGTCACGTGGAAAAGCTGAACCCATAAGGCTTGATTAATAGGTAATGAGGTTCACTCCAAGGTGTGGGTAATTCCTTGATTTAAAAAGCCCTTCAGATGGGCCAATAGTGTATATAGGCTCACAAGACACGGATGTGTAGCTTCATATAATGAACTGGTGTATAGCTGCACGTGTCTGGTTGTGCAAGGGTGAGGACCGGTGGCAGGTGTGGGGGTTGTAATGTGGGTGAGGTAGTGGCAAGTACTTTGCGAGGAGAGAACACAAATGTCTTTACTCTCAATAAACATAAATATCTTTGATAACATATGATAATGGCATACAATACCGGCAAGTATATAAGTAATACACATGCTATACACTATAACAAAGTGTGTGTGGGGGGGGGGTACAACCTACCGGCAGTGACATAAGTATCTCGAATGAAGATAGGAGGGTTGTCATTGTAGTCCTGGACCATCACGGTGACCCTGGCGGAGGTAGAGAGAGGCTTGGCACCTCCGTCAGTAGCCACTACGGTAAAGGAGTAACTGGAGACGGTCTCCCTGTCTAGCGGCGCCGCCAGCGTCAACACGCCAGAGTGAGGGTCGATGCGGAAAGGTGGCCTCACGCTGCCGTCTTCCTCATGAATGAGGCTGTATTGAACCTGTAAGAGAAAGTTGACATTCATCGAAATCCTTCTACAATGGCAGACATCACAATTCCTCTACATCAGTGATAAACTATTGTTCAGGAGAGATATGAGAGAGCGGTGATGTGCTTACCTGGCCGTTAGTACCGTCGTCATCATCGGTAGCTGTGAGGACTGTTATAACAGCTCCCACCTCACTGTTCTCAGCAACTACTGCCTCGTACCATGCCGCAGAGAATCTAGGCGAGCAATCGTTTACGTCCATCACCTGCAATAAGTTGCAACATCGCAGACATGTAAACAGTGTATCCCATTTAGCGTTTATCAGAAGTTAGAGAAACATGACATCATAAAGAAATGCCACCAAGATGACTCTTTAGTAATCCTAAGATAACTCGTGTCTGGAGCATATAGCAAAATGACATCACCGAAATATAGTTGACCAAATGAAATCGTTCACAGCATGTCTGTTTCGCTTTTAATGAACGAAAAGATCGATCCTTCACTCCTTCCGCTGAATGATGGACAAAGATTGAGTTTTATAGTAGTAATCTCTATATTCATATACTAACTTAAAAGTGTATTTTTAAGATTTTTCGTAGTGGATGAATAAGGTTACTAACCACGACGGAGATGGTCATGTAGTCTAGTGCTGGGGGTGTGGCCAGCGTCTGGTTAGTGAGAGTGACGCGGTGAGTTCGACGTTTCTCGTGGTCAAGACTGCGTCTCACGATCACCAGTCCTGAGGGCGTCAGAGCGAAGGGCCCCGAGCTTTCTCGGGAGCTGGCAGCGTCCTCGACACGTCTCTCGGCGGCCTCGTCTGCCAGGATGGAATACTGCACCTTCTGCGGTCCTTCCATCCACAGTGACGTTATCACAGTGCCTGCACCGTCCACAAAGCTTGCTTAAATAATCTGTACTTCCTTCGTGGATTATTAAAACCACATCTTAAATATGTTTATTAAAACATTTAGTATACTATAAACAAAAAAGGTTTAAATGCTTTTTTAATCTAAAAAAAAGGGCTATCGTAAGTACTCAAGACATTTGCTTGGCTCTGTAAATGAGCTTAGAGGTTTCATGTGAATAAAATAATAATCAAGTATACGATTAAAGGTTGATTTTGTACAACTATGGCTTAACCCTGCTTTCACAGGGGTCTCTGAAGTATACATTACGTCGCTTTATTAAGAATAACAGAATAATCTCCGGGAACAGCTTACAACATCACGACCTGATGAGGCATAAATACCTCCAGGGAAATTTGAAAGCTGTCTTTTGGAAAGCATAAAGTGCCTCGGGGAAATTTAGAAGCTGTCATTGAGGCCGCACTTTATCTTACCAAGTGAAATGTACCTTGCAAATTTATGAAAATAGCGTAATATTTAGACGTTCCAATGTGGCACAGAACTACTGCTCTGTGAAAATACGAAAGCTGTAACTGTAGAGTTTACGTAAAAGAATGTCGGCACACCTCTGGCAAGACAGTGATAGAGTGAGTGATGGTGAAAGCGTTTTTTCTTTTATTTTTTTTACGGGTCACCCTACTTTGGTTGGAGACAGCCGGTGTGTAATAAAAAATATACAGTGAAGCACTTGTGTGGCCAGAACCAGCAGTCTTACCAAGCGGGGCGTCCTCTCTGAGGAAGAACTGAGCGTACTGTCTGGCGCACTGGGGAGGCCTGTCCTCCCTCCCCAGCAGGAAGATTGTGACGGGGACGTCACTGTGGTGACGGGGAGAACCACCGTCCTCCCCACGGATGAAGAACTGGTACACCTCGTTCTCTGCAACACAGTCACGTTGTTCAGTGTATATTTCCTTCATATCAAGGGTCGTGAAAAATCATTAGAGATTTATTTTTTAGGTTAAAAGTTCATCGTATACAGAATATTTTGTTTTACAAATATCTTTATGGTTCTTGTATAAGTGTTTCACACGTACTGCTTTTGTATCCTTATTTAAAATATACGTGCTTATTATAAATAAGGCAAATACTGATTTTGAAAATCTTGTTAAAATTGCATGTCTGTGCAAGATGAACGCTTACTTTAAAGTATATAGATGGCCTTAAAGCTTTCTTAAACTGAGAGCTACACGTTGTGTGTGTAGGGTAGTGATGCTGGAGTGTGACATACCTCGTCCTTGGACACTAACAGCGAGGGCAACCTGACCAGAGGTAGGGTCCACTTTGAACAGTGTGAGCGCCTCGGAGCTGTTGGCCTCGTACATGTGGTACTGCACCTGGCTGTTGACACCCTCATCTGCGTCAGTGGCCTCCACCTGTGTTGCAGACATGTGGTCAAGGTGTGGGTGGTGGGATAGGTGTGGGTGGTTGAAGGCTGTGATAAGCGTGATAACAAGTGTTGCACGTTGTGTGTTCACAAAATAATAATAATAATAATAATAATAACAATATTATTTTATACGATCGTGATATCTACCAGTATTTACTAACAAGCACTTTTGGCCCACTCAGAGTTCAGGTGGGTAAGAGGTTGTGATTTTGTTTTACAATAAATGGTTTAATAAAGGCTTGAGGGTGAAGAGCTCACCTTGAGTATGCTGGTGCCTGGAGCCACGTCAGTGTTGATGTTGGCTTGGTACTCTGGCAACGTGAACTGAGGTGCATTGTCGTTTTTGTCGCGGACGGCGATGCGCACCACCGCGAAGTTTGCGCGGCCACCCTCGTCTGTTACAGACACCCGCAAGTTGTGCACGCTGGTGACCTCGCGGTCCAGCTGGCTCTCTGAGTATATGTTGCCTGTCAAGTGAGAAGGCAAATGTATTCTTACACAGTTTAACTAGGCAGGATTTTATTTTCCTCTTCTAGGGACCAACCGAGTTCCATTATATCACTTGACCAATTTCTAATATGACAATTTTAACCTATCAACATCGATGACTAATGATGAACTACCAGCTAAGTTCATTGCTCCGCTTTATTTCATTTTCTGTTATATCGAACTAAAGAACAGAAGCAGAAAGAACTGTGGACTACGACTGTATAGAACAGAAATTGAAAGAAAACCTGAAGTAGCTCGGGCCAGGGAAGGGAGACTAGACTAGACTAGAGCGTAAGGGGATGTGGACAAAACAGGTAACAGATCAGTTAATCTTGCTGGCAGGGTTATTCTCACCGTCTCTGTCAATCTTGAAGGCGCCCTCTGCAGTCTGGTGTAGGATGTGGTAATGTAGAGCACCGAAGCCTCCAGCGTCAGGGTCGTGAGCGTTCAGTGACAACACCAGCTGGTCTGGAGCAGAGTTCTCCTCTATCTCGCCCTCATACACCACACGCTGGAACCTATATCAACCCCGATGATAAACATTAATCTACTGCCACATGGTAGGTTGGCAAGGAAAAAGAAATATAATAGCATGGCTGGAATAATTCATAACTAATCAAGAAATTGGAAACAAAACTAGACGAGGCTTCGGTCCTGGCTGGACTTTACGATCCATCCCAAGTCTTCCAGTTTTCATTTCGAAATTTTGGATTGGTTATAAACAGAATTACAGTTGTTTACCTAAATATTTTAAAGTCGCGGTGATTTTTGTATAGCCATGTGACGTATCCATCCAAAAAGGATGTGTCTGGGCACAGTGCAATGTAATCACAAATGTACCTCATAAAAGTTGGTGGTCACCTGGGGGCGTGGTGGTTGGATGGTACAACGGCGACGTGGAGACCAGTGAAGGCCACATGTACACCATCACTGACGGACATGTTCAGGTTGAGAGACGTGATGTTCTCCAGCTTGTGTGGTGCAGTCACTGTCAGCAACCCTAAACAACCAACACAACTCTCATTAACCTCTGCAGGCAAATATTCTTAAAATTCTTCCCATGAATCGTATAGCACAAAAGTCAAAGATGGCTATACTATTTCACATGGCTTAATGTAAACTAATAAAAAAAATTAACATTGCTTCACTCTTGTAATGCTAAACTTTATTGATACTGTTTCTGAAGTTTAGGAAAATTACCATATCAAAGTGTCTGGGTTAGGTCTGAATAATCTATTTATGTTTGAAGTAAAGTTAGTGAGAGTTCTGCCTCGTTAGGCCTTGTTTACCATGTCTTAAGTTTCTATGAGTGGAGTTTTCTCAAGAGGGACTTCACTGCTCCATTTAGTGCTGCTATTTCTTTCAAGGTGTCTAGGGTGCCAGTATTATTACTAATACTAGTAAAACTTCTCCGAGTCTATTTTGTTCCCTTTTTACCACTAATGATCATAATTAGTTTCGTAATCAATTTTGTTTATAACTCTTCCTGAACACAGCATTAAAATCGTTTAAAATTAAGTAGAAACAATACATAGTAATACCACCTTACCTGTGGTAGCATCCATCTTGAAAATGGTGTTTCTGTCTCCAGAGTGAATAGCGTAGTGAAGGGGTGTGAGCTGGCCAGCGTCGGGGTCATGAGCAGACATGGCAGACACAACATGACCAGGCTGGGCCTCAGCAGACACTCTGCACGAGTAACTGTCCTGACGCCAGGCCGGAGGGTTGTCATTGAAGTCCAACACTGTGGCACAGAGAAACTCATAATAAACCCGCAACGTGGAAATTAAAGCTAAATGATGTTATGAGTTGTTCTTTAGCGAAAAAAAGGTATAAACCCAACAAAGTGAAATAAAAAGTATTTATTTTTACATTGCTTTCAAGCAGTTTGTATTCATCCTTGACCAGCAACGTTGTGAATAAGTTATAATAATGCGGACATTACAATGTTATCGTCGTCGCCTTTCCTATGAGGTAGATTGTATCCTTTCAAAATTCACATATTTTTCTATACACCTAAAGCAAATTTATTGTTCTCACCTTCGACAATGACTGAAGCAGTGGAGGAGTGCTGCGGGAGGCCAGCATCCGTGGCTACGACAGAAAGGAGGTGCTGAGACTGTGTTTCTGCATCCAGGTGACCGTTCAGCAGCACCACACCGTCTTCAGCGCGGACTTCGAAAAGGTCGCAGCCGCTACCGCAGGAGTAACGCACCTCCCCACCAGCTCCCGTGTCCTCGTCACTAGCTGACACCTGGACAGGAAAGTGATGAGTCTTGGACGTCCCACACAGGTTCGTTAGGTTTAAGACCTAACAACTCTCGCAAGGCTCAAGACCTCAACACACTTTGTTACTAGCAAGCATAGTTTAATCAGTAAAATATTAATTAATGTTAACTCAGTGTGTATATACAGCTATGGAAAAATTAAGACTGGAAATCCTATCATCAAATCTCATGCGATTTTTTTTTTTGGCTTTTTACGGGGTAGACCGGAAAGCCAGAGGAAATCCTCGATTACAAGACCAAAAATTTCACTAAGTATGTTATATAAAGACTATGACCCCTGTCACATGTTATGACAAACCCCACCTTAGTACTGCACACCCTGATACACACTCCAGTCTGATAACCTGGAACGCTTCCGGGACATGGATTGCGGAATGTGGAAAAACAGATTTTTGAATTTTTACTTGCCTTGCTATTAATATTTATGTAATATGAGAAGTGAATTGGTCACAACAGTAACACGTTGGTACTGACGGTGTAAATTTGTTATATGATGGAAGAATGTGTTTAAGGCGCTGCATAACCAAAAGGTTTCAGTGTTTTGTAAATACAACAGAACCACTCATCTTCGTGATATACAGAAGATTGGTTTATAAAAGCAAGTGGCGTAATTAACTAATGATTAAAAATTACAGGAATGGTAGCTAGTAAGAAAGCAGTAAAGTCGTGCTTAGTATATACTAAATGAGAGTACGAGTTTTGAATGTTCATGAGACAAAAAAAAAAAAACATTCCTACAAGAGTACATTGAACAGCTTTTAGGTCTTCCGTTTCACACTCGTATGACAGGACGGCAATTTTTTTCCTATGGATGTTTTGAGAGTGGCTTATGCTAATAGGTGGCTTATGCTATGTTTTTTTTTTTTTACCAGATGTGAAAAATGAGTACCATTAGATTCATGATAGTTCTGTACAGAAATATTTTGGTGGCACCGGGGGAGGGGAGGATTAAGGAACTCACCTGGACAATCACGTGGCCAGGTGAAGCAGCCTCAGACACGCTGCCCTTGTACAGGTGACTGCTAAACACCGGGGGGTTGTCGTTGACATCTGTGACGGTGATGGTGGCGTGGGCGTCAGTGTACCCTCCCGTGACGGGATCTCTCGCTCGTACCGTCACGTTGTGGGCGTGGGCGGCCTCGTAGTCCAGCGAGCCTGTGGTCTGGATCACACCTACGAGACGGAGACTGTATTTTACAGCATGGGAGAAGCACTTCTATACCAGAATATTCACATTCGTTCATGCATTATTTTCTTCCATTGTGGCAATGATAATTTCAAATTCTGTAACTCAGTATACCTATTCTATGAAATTATTTTGTTATTATAGAAAAGTTGTTAGTAGAGACTTAAAGATGTGAAATTCATAATTCACGAGAACTAGTACCATACATTCACAGGGACTTGCACCTGATATTCACAGGGACCTGGACCTAATATTCACAGGGACTTGCATCTAATATTCACAGGGACTTAGACCTAATATTCACAGGGACCTGGACCTAATATTCACAGGGACTTGCACCTAATATTCACAGGGACTTGGACCTAATATTCACAGGGACCTGGACCTAATATTCA
>WNWK01000740.1:72500-200000 GCA_009830355.1 Cherax destructor | reverse complement strand
GTAGCCATGGAGCCGTGTGGCTACTGTTATTAATGAATAAAATGGCTGGAGTGATGCTCAGGTTAAAGTGTGAAGGAACGAAGTTGTATATGAATGGTATATAATATCGGGAAGATGAAGGATTAGACACACGTCTTGAAGACTTCGGTGCTTCTCACCAACACCAAGAGTGAGGGACGCATTACCTCATCTTTTATATATAGTTCTACATTCTTAACATAAAGCCACTGGAGGGCGAAACATCTACACATAAAGATACCCAGATGTTGCACATGTGTGTGTGTTTCTTCATCAACGAACGAAGTGAAATTCATTAAAAGTTTGACATAGACAAGGATGTGTGATGTCACCATCGTTCTGTTCTACACTAAGTTGGTCAAAGAAATATAAAAAAAGAGACACTTCCCGTTAGCAGTTAATACATTGCTACTGGAATACTGAGAAAACAAACTGCAGGAAGTTGCAAAATGTGTCTGAGAAATTTAAAGAACATTGAAAAGGAGGTGAAGGACAGACGTCTTCTGTGTATGAAATGAAGCTAGGCTACCTTGTCGAGTGCCTAACCATCGAGGCTGTTAGTGTCAGCGTCCCGTTGAAGCACATATCCATTACAGTCTGGCTTATCTGTTACTTTACTAAGGTATTACTTTTGTTCCTGTAGAATTTTAATTTACTGGTAGTAAGCTGATTATTCATTTAACACATCGGTTCACTATTCTCTAATTGTGCCAGTGGCTTATTTGCATATCACCTGCGTTTATTTAACCTTTCATATATATGTGTGTGTGTGTGTATGGAAATACGTAATTGTGCTGGGTGAATATGGGCAGCTGGGTGGTACGAGGGCACGGTAAAGCCAATATTACCAGTGGTCGAGACATGACAGTAGCGAGACTGACCTGTGGAGTAGTCGAGAGCAAAGTGCTCGTTAATGTTACCAGCGACGATGGTGTACATGATGGGCTCTCCTGAGGGACTAGCAGCCTCCACTCTGACGACGGGTGTGCCTTCTGCCGCGTCCTCGGCAACCACGCCCACGTAGCGAGCAGAGGTAAACATGGGTCCCTCAGCGAGACCACTCTGAAGATCCACCATAGCATCTCGTTACTCGTCTTAATGGGGGTTCACTCATTATTATTATTATTCATGGGTAAGTGGCAAACGTACAAGGGTCATACAGTGCCTAGGAGTCAATCAGGCTTGATCGGAGGATGGGGTGGGCAGCTGTACTTCCCTGTTGTGGGTGATTCTTTCATAAGATTTAGAATCTGGTACAAACAAACACGCATCGATAAAATAAAACAAGATAAAAGGAGTATTTTATATTTCACCGCTCCACTGAGGACCTCTTTAGTGGTAGGACCTTAGTAGTAGGTCTTAGTAGCAAGCTTTAGTGGTAGGACCTTAGTAGTAGTAGTAGTAGATTCACTCACCGTATCACTACATGAGCCTGGGAGCTGAGTGGCTGCTTGCCTCCATCATAGGCGGCCACTGTGAGACTGTAAGTCTTCTCGGGCACCATGAGTGACTGCTTCAACGAGATCTCTCCCGTCTTCTTGTTCACTGAGAAGAGCTCGCCACTGCCGCGCACCAGTTCGTATCTCACGCTACCAAACTCACCAGCGTCCGCATCTACTGCCCTCACCTTTTGAGGACAAAGTTATTAAGTTAGAATTGTAGATAAATGGTTGAGAGAACCCACAGGGTGATGAGTTACACATTTGCTCAATATTCGGGTATCTGTAAAGATACCCGAGTGTTGTACAAGTGTCTTAATTATAAGTTAGGATTGTTAATATTATTCCAATCTTATAACACATACAAATTATATGAATATACGAACTTAACTCTTTAACTCTTGTCTCATGATATTAAGAATGAATGTTCTGAAACTCACATTCTTGGGTTGACACGATCATTCTTATTCTCTGAACGTGACAATCTTTTTTTCCTTTCTCAATCTCTCACTCTAACTCTGAACTTTACACCCTCATTCCTGTCTTTGCTAGTCACATAGTATCTCACACTCTGAACCTGACACATTCATCCCTTCACTCTATCACTCCTTGACCCCCCTAAAATGACCGACCTTGGTGACCACGTGTCCTCTGGGAGCACTAGTGGAGACGAGGGCGTAGTAAGGCTGGTTGAGGAACACGGGTTCGTTGTCATTCACGTCCATCACTGCCACGTGTACCAGGACCAAGGCCAGTTTCCCTGGCACTTCCTCATCCCTCGCCTGACAACCAAGAATATAAGGTTGATCACCGAGCTGCACTTTGAGCAGTGCGAATAAAGTCGTCCGGCGCTATGTCAACACGGCATTTCGAAGTGCAAGTCACCAAGACTTGAAAATGAAAAATGTACAGTTCTTGTCACACACTAAAAGCCTTCTTGGTGGTTATTTTCCATCAAGAATTCAGTTGAGAGGCTTAACTTCAGAGCGCACACATATTATTGATAAACTAGTGCCTGCTCTCAGGTCTGCTTCAAAAGCTGATTATAAATGTGAATAATTCAGAGGCATGTTCGAAGGAACTAAATAAAATTATAAATTATATTTCCTAAGATAGGTTTGGTCTGGGGTTGAGTCTCGGGAGCAGTGATTTCTGAAACTTTCTGAACATTTACAGGCTTTATAAAAAAAATAAGTTACAGGTTTATTAAATTATGGGGTTTAACAGTAATTTTAAGACTGTGCTGAGCTCACCTGGACGACCAGCGTGAAGTGGTCCATAGCCTCCCGGTCGAAAGGTTTCCCGGTAGTTTTGATCACTCCTGCGGTGGGGCGGATCTCGAAGCTCTCCATGGGGTTGAGGATGGAGTAGTGGACGTGGTGGTTGAGCGGGAGGCCCTTTACTCCCAACGACACCACGTTCATCTCCTTCGTGGAGTTCTCGAAAACGTTGGCCCAGTATTTGTCTTGCGTGAACACCAGCGTGGAAAGTGGAGCTTCCTGAACCACTATTTCCGCCGTAGCCGTCGATGTTAGGGTTCCGTCGGTGGCTTTCATCGTCAGGTTGTAATGAGGCCTCAGGTTGAGCTGATCACGCACCAGCAAGCATCTAGTCTTACTGTCCAACTCAAATCGTTTAGATTCATCACCATCGACTATTGAATACTTGACCTTGGACCAGTCGGTCTTCTCATTCTGCTGGGCTGTTCCTTGCTCCAGACAAAACACCCTGACGCCGGGGAAGGTGGGAAGATAGAGGCCAGCGTTGTAGTGTGGCTGAGGGAAGGGTAAGGGAGCGCTTTTCACACTCCTGACGGTAACAGAGACCAGAGCTGGAGCCACACACTCCCGCCGGGGGTCACCACCGTCGCTGGCCCACACATTAAACTCAACGGTAGTGCCAGCCATCTCCTCCAAGCGGCCAGACACCCACACAGCTCCTGCAGAGAGAATATGAAAGTGAAAAACATTAGCTTTGTAGTTCCACTCACATGAGATCACTTTTATTATACATTGAGTATTTTATTATATACTGAATAAATAGTCATGAGAAGACCACAAAATATATAAAATGAGAGAAGTGAAGTATTTGCCTGAGCATGTACTTATATACAAGTTAATACTTTCCTAGGAATATTAATGTATTTTCGATCTTACTATTAAAAAAGAGATAAACAACAAGTTAAAAGCTTCTTTCCAACCTACCAGACATAAGACTTAAGTTAAATGCACAAGAATTACAGGGACGTCACAAAGTACTCCTCTGATGGTAACGACGAACTGGACGAGGAAGTCGTGGAAGTAAATTGCATACTGATTGCTACGGTAAAAAGATTTCTCACCTGTGAACTGGTCGACAGAGAAGTACTTGAGTACGTCCTTCTGGACAACGCTGTAGGTGACGCGGCCGTTGTAGCCCTGGTCTCTGTCCTGGGCGGTGACGGTGAGGGGGGCGGGGTGGTGGGAGTGCAGAGCCAGGACGGGCGTGTGCTTGGTGGCACTCTGCAGGACTGTGCCCTCATACACCAGACGATCCCACTCTGGCCACCAGTCGTTTTCGTCCAGCACCGTCACTCCCAGCCACGTACTGCGGGACACTCCTGCCTGCAAGGGCATCCTCCTCTGTCTTTACAAGAACACTAGATACATCAGCTACGTGCTGCTTCATGTACGACATTGTGAAAGTTTCGTGCCAAATACTGATGTAGATGCTACAGCTGCTGCTGTCTGCAAGGCCTTCAAGGAATTAAGAACAAAATATGTCGTATTGATAAAAAAAACTCTAATTTGTTCTGCTTCATTGCTGAAAAAAACGCTCGTTTTTCCCACTTGTACTTAGTTTTAACCAGACCAAAAATTAAATGTTAGATATAATAGGTTGGATTATTTTAACTTTGATTAACTGGTATAAATATATATTTAACCATTAAAAAACTACACAAGATGATAATGAAAACGTTTCGCCGGAAAAGCAGGCAAGAAAGGTGATCAAGTAACATATGGTAGTTGAAAGGTTGGCAACCCACACGTTGATGAGGAGCGAGGACGGGTGTTCCAGTGTTGTCTTTTTGACGAAGTCAACCTCTTTGGCGCTTTATTTTTCTGAGGATACTAGCCTACCCGCTGCTCCTGTTCCTCTTCCACCTCAGCCCCTTCTCTTAACAGATACAAGGACAGTCAAGTTAGTGAAAAAACTTAAACATGATTATTTGACGTAGCTCCTGCTCGATGAGTCCCGTTTTCTGTTCGTGTCGTAACATTTCATCTTCTGTATCTTGTAGTTCATTTAGTGGCGTTTTTGGTATGTTATAATTGGTTGACTTTTATCGAAAGAAGAAAATCGAACCTATAACCTGACCTCAACAACGTAAATAAACTTGCTGGAATTCTGCGCCAGAAATCCACTGAATTTAAGAGGCTGGGTTATGCCAGTAATGGTACACGATGCTTTAGAAAACGGAAGGTGAAAACAGTGCGTCTTTTAAGCTTTCACTGACTCGCTAGCTCCTTCTCTGTTCTCTTGAAGGTTTCCCCTTCTTGAAATTATGATATTTCAAGTTATACATGAAAAAGGTGACAGTTGCAATCCTTGAAACTGTCGTCCTCTTTAATACTTCATACCATGAACTTTATAATCTTTTCTGACAGCGAGGGTTCCATAAGGTTTATAATCGTGAAACGAAGAGTTGCCATAGCTCGGGATATTTACAAAAATTTTAGAAGATATAAATCAAATTTTTATCCATTTCAGGCTTCTTTACTTTATGAAAAATATTCAACTTTCCTACTAATATCCGTTATTGTAAATGGATCGACTCCTGTCTCTTTCTTCATCAACTGTGCCATTTCCCGTAGGTTTCTTATCTTGCTCTCAGGTGTTTGTATCACATACATTGTTGACTCCGAGTATGCTGACCCAATTTATGTTGACCCCCCACCTATGTTAACGACGCCACTTTGTATTATGCATATATCACCCGTGGCTGCATTTCTTCCCAGATATCCCACTGTTCTTCGTACGTCTTATCTGGATTCCATCTCCCAACTGGACACTTGAAAAAATTATTATAACTCATTTATTGCTCATTGTATTTAGGCAAACTCTTCCTGGTTAAAAGTTTTAATTTGAAAACTCCTTATCTTGAATTATAATTCTTCATCAGTATTTTAGGCATCTCGGTCTCTCCACTTCTTGTCCAAGAAGCGAATAATTTCTGTAAATGTTCAGAGTAAAAAGTTGAGACTTCTATTTAGATTCATAAGTTATTAAACTTTTCATTTCCTTCGACTTTACAAAAAGCCTCGCTTGCCTTGAGTTATATTCTCCTATCAGGGAAAACTTCCCTCCTACCTACATTGTTGATGTCATGCAGAAAGAAGATATGAATATCAGCACCTCTAATCTCGCTGTTAATACTGAACCATTTCCCATTCTTTCTCCTGGACATATTGATTTTGTGAGGCGGTAAATCCGTGTGGGTCATTCGACGCGAGAAATAGTGGAGGCTCAGTCCTATGGCCGCTAATCCCGGGAGAAAATAAGTATACCTAACTCCCCAAGTAAGTGAGGGGTTACTTTGCAATGCAGATAATCCTCATTATGGACCATAAGTGGAGCAACCTGCTATACTGTCTTCCCTGATGACTTATATCATGCATGATACGTTCAAAGGGGAAAATATTGTATAAATAGCCAATATTATTATCCTTTTTAACGAGTGTTTACTGAGGACACTTAGGATGTGAGGCGAAAATGTAACCCCTGAACCACGGGAAATCAAAAGACTGTAACTCGGACCATGTTTTACGCTTCTCCCAGTGCCAGCTCAGGTGCCAGCTTGGCAACAATGGGTACAATCAGTCTGATGGACGTAGTTTGACCTCAGGCTTATTAATCTTGTAATATCCGAGGTGGAGCGAAAGTGTTCTCAACAAGCTGGTCGGTGGTTCGAGCTTGCAGCTTCTTCCTCCACACAACTGCAGTCACATCAGTACTAAATTGAAGCTTGTATTTGCCACGGACAACACCACAAACACTTTAAGTTCGGTGCCTCGTCTGTTGACGTACTAATCATGAGATAAATACCAGCACGCTCCTTCATGCTGAATGCGATATGCCGAAAATATTCAATGATAAAAGTATCAGTATATTTGAAATTAAATTAATTTGACATGTCACGTATGAAAAAATATATTCACCGTCATTTCAATGAGCGTCATTCACGCGAGGAATTAAATTTCGCCATTCCAGTTATATAGCAAGTTGGTAGAGAGATTGAACCAGCCTCTGGTAATGACCTGCTTTTTACACACACTCCTGAAACCGGCCCAGTTCTAGTAAAAAAATAATTTGTTTTGATAGTTTTATGGATTGACATATTCACGAAAATTAATATGGAATACAGTAAAACACAGGAGCCTAATCAAAACCTAACCACTGCTTAAAGTAAACCTTGGTAAGCTCTGTCTAACTTCAGCTATTATTAATGACATGTGTTTTAATACATGCTTTTATATTAATAAAAGCAGAGTATATAAAATCTATTAAATATTTTGAAAAAAAATAAATACTAAAATAAAAAAACTATATATATGTCGTGCCGAATAGGTAAAACTGGTCAATTAACAAGAAATTTAGAATTAAGTCCTTTCTACATTTTTCTCTTATACGTTTAAAGATATATTTTTTCATTTATGTTATTGTAAAAATTAATATATTTGTATCAAAAGAACCTTAGAAAACTTAACTAACCTTATTATAACAAGCGCAATTAATTTAGCCTAATCCAACTAAATATATTTTAGATAAGTTTACAATAATTTAATAATAAACAAACACAATGAAATATATTTTTTTCGTTCGGTTCAGAATGATTTTTGCTAAATTATTGGATACACAAATTTTTGCTTGCCTTATTCGGCAAGAAGAACGTTGCTATTTAAGCCAAAATCGCAAGTTTTACCTATTCGGAACACCCTCCCCCCCACACACACATGTCAAATTAATTTAATTTCATATATACTGATACTTTTATCATTGAATATATATATATATATATATATATATATATATATATATATATATATATATTTCATAGTGGTTGTCTTGCATATTTTGATATCACCTGTTTACTGTGATCTTTTTGCATATATGTATTCCCACCAAGGCAGGGTGGCCCGAAAAAGAAAAACTTTCATCATCATTCACTCCATCACTGTCTTGCCAGAGGGGTGCTTTACACTACAGTTATAAAACTGCAACATTAACACCCCTCC
Source organism: Cherax destructor (assembly GCA_009830355.1). Taxonomy (NCBI): domain Eukaryota; kingdom Metazoa; phylum Arthropoda; class Malacostraca; order Decapoda; family Parastacidae; genus Cherax; species Cherax destructor. The sequence goes on along the minus strand of WNWK01000740.1, from coordinate 192,268 downwards.
TTCAGAGTGCAGACACTGTACTTCCCATCTCCAGGACTCAAGTCCGGCCTGCCGGTTTCCCTGAATCCCTTCATAAATGTTACTTTGCTCACACTCCAACAGCACGTCAAGTATTAAAAACCATTTGTCTCCATTCACTCCTATCAAATACGCTCACACATGCTTGCTGGAAGTCCAAGCCCCTCGCACACAAAACCTCCTTTACCCCCTCCCTTTAACCTTTACTAGGCCGACCCCTACCCCGCCTATATATATATGTGGATTAACTGGAGTTGTTGAATGAGCCAAAAGTGTAGGTTTTATGTATAAAGCAAGAGGAAAGCAATAACTTACCAGGTTGGTGGCTGTGACCGTGAGATTGTACCAGGGTGTATCTTCGTAATCCAGTGGCGCGGCCAGGCTCACTACTCCTGACGCTGGGCTTACCATAAACACCCCTTCGTCGTTACCCCCAGTCAGCGTGTAATGAAGGGAGGAGGGCGAGGAGGCTGTGAGGCGAGCCACTGCCCACCCCACCACCGCCCACTCGCCCACCTCCACCACCTTGGGCGTGTCCTCGTCCCGCCAGGAAGGTGGGGCGTCCGGGGAGGAGGTGACGACCACCCTGACCGGCACGGAGGCCGCCCGTGCCTGGCTGGCATGGTCCATGGCACGCACTAACAGCAGGTACTCTGAGGGCTCCGTGTTCAGCAGCGGGCGTGTCAGGCTGATCACTCCCAGAGAAGGTTCTATGTTGAAGACCCCACCAGCGTTACCTGCAACCCCCACACACGGGTGGTGATGAGCGGTAATGACTGTGGTAGTGAGTAATGGTGAGTGGTACTATGATGGTGAGTGGTACTGACTGTGATGGTGAATAGTACTGACTGTGATGGTGAGTGGTACTGTGATGGTGAGTGGTACTAACTGTGATGGTGAGTGGTACTGTGATGGTGAGTGGTACTGTGATGGTGAGTGGCACTGACTGTGATGGTGAGTGGTACTGACTGTGATGGTGAGTGGTACTGACTGTGATGGTGAGTGGTACTGACTGTGATGGTGAGTGGTACTGACTGTGATGGTGAGTGGTACTGACTGTGATGGTGAGTGGTACTGACTGTGATGGTGAGTGGCACTGACTGTGATTGTGAGTGGCACTGACTCTGATGGTGAGTGGTACTGACTGTGATGGTGAGTGGTACTGACTGTGATGGTGAGTGGCACTGACTGTGATGGTGAGTGGTACTGACTATGGTAATGAGTGGCACTAACTGTGGTAGCGAGTAGTGGTGATGAGTGGTAATGACTGATGGCTCTATATATGAAATATATATTACAACGGCAATCAACCTGGAGGAAGATATAGTTAAGGAAGCTTCAAGACACTACGTAACAACAAGGCAAAGACAGGAAAAGACACTTAACAAAATTATACCCAACCTATACTGTAATTACTAAATATAATTCATGATCTCATTGCTTATACAAGAAAACTTCCATAACTTCTAACGTGGAGAGAAATAGCTATAAGCGTATTTCTAACATAATCATACTAGGAATTTTACTAATTAACTAAGCATAATCTCTAGTATAATTAACCACATACAAAGGCAATATAGAAGGTCCATTATACATGACAATACACTGCTCGGTATATATCATATCACAGGTCACAAGCTGAGTAATATTTGTACCAAGTTGACCCATCCAGTACGTGTTTACAGCAAGCAGACACAGTACCTGCTAAACACTGGGAAACTCCTCTCCAGGTTAACAGACAAGTGAGTGTTGGTGTACTATAAGAGTAGAGAGAACAATGAACAGAGTATTACTGAAATCTGAGAACTCACTCACTCACTCACTCTCTCTCTCTCTCTCTCTCTCTCTCTCTCTCTCTCTCTCTCTCTCTCTCTCTCTCTCTCTCTCTCTCTCTCTCTCTCTCTCTCTCCTCTCTCTCTCCTCTCTCTCTCTCTCTCTCTCTCCTCTCTCTCTCTCTCTCTCTCTCTCTCTCTCTCTCTCTCTCTCTCTCTCTCTCTCTCTCTCTCTCTCTCTCTCTCTCTCTCTCTCACACACACACACACACATATGGAGCAGGGAGAGAGAGGACCTAGTAGCAATCAGTGAAGAGGCGGGGCCAGGAGCTATGAATCGACCTCAGCAACCACAAATAGGTGAGTACACCACCCGAGTCCAGACACACACACACACACACACGGAGCTAAGGGGTATGTCCTACGAGGAGAGGTTACGGGAAATCGATCTGACGACACTGGAGGACAGAAGAGATAGAGGGGATATGATAACGACATATAAAATACTGAGAGGAATAGACAAGGTGGACAGAGACTGAATGTTCCAGAGGTGGGACACAACAACAAGGGGTCACAGTTGGAAGTTGAAGACTCGGATGAACCACAGGGATGTTAGGAAGTATTTCTTCAGTCACAGAGTTGTTAGGAAGTGAAATAGTCTGGGAAGTGATGTAGTGGAGGCAGGATCCATACATAGCTTTAAGGAGAGGTATGATAAAGGTCATGGAGCGGGTAGAGTGACCGAGTAGCGGCCAGGAGCTGTGACTCGATCCCTGCAAGCACAACTAGGTGAGTACACACACACCACCTGGGTCCAGACACGCACAAAACATCTCAAGTTCAGTGAAAAACAAGGTAGCGCTGTCTGCTTGTCAACACATCACAAACACAAATGTAAAATCAACACAAACAAAAACACCTGAGAACAATAAAACAAAACTATGACGAAGATTTGTACAAAAACAACTGTCTCCTCACACTCATCCCCACACCAACCCACTCTCCATCCCCACACCAACCCACTCTCCATCCCCACACCAACCCACTCTCCATCCCCACACCAACCCACTCTCCATCCCCACACCAACCCACTCTCCATCCCCACACCAACCCACTCTCCATCCCCACACCAACCCACTCTCCATCTCCCACTAATTCCCCCATCCCTCCACCTAGTAAATTTTCGGGCAAATTTCCTCTATACAAAAACATAACTCAATCGTAAAAAAATAAACACGTCTTTTAAAATCCCTGTTGGTTATGCAAAAGTTGTTTGTTTTATGAATCTCAAATCTCGCCAAAAACCAGAGATGGAAATTGATGGGAAGAAACGCTATTTGTTTTTTTTTAAACCTTGACGGAGTTTCAGAATGTTTGAAGTTTGTGCCAAACACTTTCTGTGGTCACGAACACCAGCATGCACCAATAATGTTTAGAGATAAGCAAGTCTTGGATGACAGGTGTTTAGGTCTTGGACGACAGGTGTTTAGGCTCTGGATGACAAGTGTTTAGGTCCTAGATGACAGGTGTTTAGTTCCTGGATGACGAGTAAGTAATAAATGTTCATTGAAAAGGATTTGCTTCCAGCAAGGAAGAGAAGGTAGTCTGGAAGCTGAGAGAGAGAGGGGGGAGAGGTGGAGATGCTGGAGAGATGGTGGGGAGAGTGGTGGAGTAGATGGTGGAGAGAGTGGTGGAGTAGATGGTGGAGAGAGTGGTGGAGTAGATGGTGGGGAGAGTGGTGGAGTAAATGGGAGGGTAATGCAATGACATTCCCAGGTCACAAGACACTGGTGCAGTTAAGGATGGAAAGAAGTGGGGGAAGGGAGGAGGAGGAGGAGGGATAGGAAATGATGGAGGGAGAAGGTAGGAGAAGGAATAGAGGGATAGAGAAATGGGAGTATGGAGAAAATGAAGGGGAGAGATGAAGATAGTATGAGGAAGCAACAAACACCCACCTCAGCACCAGGAAGAAAGCTCACCAACTTTCCACTAGCGGCCAAAAAAAAGCATTTCGGAACACTCTACATTGAAGGAGGGATGGGAAAGAGATGAAGGATGCTTGGGAGGGGAAGGTGAGGATAGAGGGGAGGGGACAGGAAGGAGGAGACGGGTATTGATGGTGGGGAGGGAAGGAGGAATAAATGGAGGCACACGAACTCGGTAAAATGCATCCAAATGATCAGACTTCCATTCCACCTTGACTAGGTGAGGAGGAGGAAGAGGGAGGGGGTTGAGGGGGAAGAGGAGGAGGAGGAGGAGGAGGAGAATAATAAGGAGGTGGATAAGGATAGTGGTGGTGTGGAGACGACTTACTCTACCGTGAACTAGGGACGGAGGCTGAGGTCTGGAGTAAGGAGGAGTTAAGGCACAGGTACTCACCCTCGACGATGGAGTAAGAGAGTCTGCCGTTGTCACCCTTGTCATGGTCGAGGGCCAACACCCGCGTCACCACCGTGCCGGAGGCTGACCCCGTGCTCACCTAAACACAAACAAAGATTACTGACACAACACAAGAGTAATACTTAGAACTTCACACACTGACATACGAGAAACGCTCCTGTCAAAAGCATGTACTTAAAACATCTTAACTAATACTCATAAAACTTCATATGTACAGAATACAGAGAGAAAACTATAAGCCGAAATACGACACGTACTTAATCAAGAATAAGTTTACATAGGAAAGGGAAGTTTACTCTCTCTACTTTCTACTACCATTACTACTTACACTACCTGGAGTATACCTGGAGAGGGTTTCAGGGGTCAACGCTCCCGCGGCCCGGTCTGTGACCAGCCCTCATGGTGGATCAGGGCCTCATCAACCAGGCTGTTACTATAGGTCACACGTAAACCGACGTACGAACCACAGCCCGGCTGGTCAGGTACTGACTTCAGGTGCCTGTCCAAAGCCTTCGTGGAGATAGCAAGGGGTCTATTGGTAATCTCCCTTATGTATGCTGGGAGGCAGTTGAACAGTCTTGGGCCTTTGACACTTATTGTGTTGTCTCTTATCGTGCTAGTGGCCCCCCTGCTTTTCATTGGGGGATTTGTGGCATCGTCTGTTAAGACTTTTGCTTTCATAGGGAGTTATTTTCATGTGCAAATTTGGTACTAATTTCTCTAGGATTTTCCAAGTGTATATAATCACGTATCTCTCCCGCCTGCGTTCCAGGGAGTACAGGTCGAGGAACTTCAAACATTCCCAGTAATTTAGGTGCTTTATCGCACTTGTGTGTGCCGTGAAGGTTCTCTGTACATTTTCTAGGTCAGCAATTTCACCTTCCTTGAAAGATGTTGTTAGTGTGCAGCAATATTCCAGCCTAAATAGAACAAGCGACCTGAAGAGTGTCATCATGCCTAGTTTTGAAGGTTCTCATTATCCAACCTGTCATTTTTCTAGCAGATGCTATTGATACAATGTTGTGGTCATTGAAAGTGAGATCCTCTAACATTATCACTCACAGGTCTTTTACATTAGTTTTTCGCTCTATTGTGTAGTTGGAATTTGTTTTATACTCGGATAGTTTTAATTTCCTCACGTTTTCCATATCGGAGTAATTGAAATTTCTCATCACTGAACTTCATATTGTTTTCTGCAGCCCATTTAAAGATTTGGTTGATGTCTGCTTGGAGTCTTGCAGCGTCTTCAATGGTGGACACTGTCATGCAAATTCGGGTGTCATCTGCAAAGGAAGACACGGTAATGTGGTTTATATCCCTGTGTATGTCAGATATGAGGATGATTAACAGGATGGGAGCAAGTACTGTGCCTTGTGGAACAGAGCATTTCACCGTAGCCGCCTCAGACTTTACTCTGTTTACTACTACTCTTTGTTCTATTTGTTAGGAAATTATAGATACATCTATCACTTTTCCTGTTATTCCATTTTGTGTGCTATTACACCATGGTCACACTTGCAAAGGCTTTTGCAAAATCTGTGTATACTACATCTTCTAGAGCATCCACGACCTTGTTACTACTACCACTATTTCTTTTTCTTCTCTTGGTCTCGTCCTTGTCTCCCCTCGCCTATATTACTCTTTTGTGTTAGTGTGACTGTAAATGGTCTAAGTTGGACCTAAACGTCGTGGTAAACTCCTCTCTCCTATGTGTGGGTTATTTGTGTATTGTTCCAGTCACGGTATTGTGCCTTTTTGTTCATTAAGTTGACATTAACATTGTGTGCAGATAATACATCCTTAAACAATGTTTGCGTGCACAGTGCACAGTGTACATGTTCACCGGTTGCCGGAGACGGTCACCCTTTGCACAAATCGCTCTGGTTGACGACAGATGGCTGTCAAATTGGTTTACGAACTGGGATTTCATCTGCGATGGTTGGTCTACCCTTCAGCGAGAGGAAAGGGGCTTAGGTGTGTCGCTGGCTATCTCAACTCCGCAGCCACGCTATGAATACATGAACCTGCAACACGCAATTTCATATTCATAACGGGGCCATGGTCCGTCGCCCAGGTGTTGTAAGAGGGATCATTTTGAACACCCCCTCTGTTAGTTCAACACCTTTCCAGGGCAAATATAGATATTGGAAACGTCATGTCCCATTATCAGAGAATATTCGCATGGCCAGTTGCATTAAATGTTTAGTTAATTATTATTATTATTATTATTGCCATATCCAAAGTTACTTTTATGACTGTGATTATTTATTATCATCACACGGTTAAGAGGTAAACTTGTGTGGGTCACTCTGCACAAACATAGGTGGAAGGTGGAGTGTCCTCTGGCTAGTTGGTTCTACGGTGATCGACAAGATAAATTTGGGTGCGAATTAATTCTACATTCCCAAGCGACGACAATTCTTACCCAAGCGAGATGCCACGTCTCGGGTTCGACCAGTGTTTATATAAAAAAAATCCTACGGGAGAGCCTTCATATGAAATTCTACCTTGTCTGGGTAGAAAATGTATTGTGTATTTTTTTTTTTAATTTTGAGTACATGTTAAGGACTTGTCTCAGCCTAGGTGCAGTTGCTCACATTACGCTGATATTAAAAGATCAGAGAAAGCAGGGTTGTTTGAGAGAAAATGATCACTGAGACTTTATCAATCATGGCAACCTTTTGCGGGGAACGTTCATGGGGCATTTGGGACCCCAGGCGGGGGCGGGCAACGTTCTCGGGGCATCTGGGACCCCAGGAGGCGGGGGCGGACAACGTTCCTGGGGCATCTGGAATACGAAGCCAGGATAGGTGGAAGCCTTTAAACTATCATTATTACAGACGCAAAATCATAACATTACAAAAAATAGTTCGAGTAATAATACTTCTACTACTGCTGTTGTTGTTGCTGCTGCTGCTTTTGTTATTACTACTTCTGCTGTTGTTTCTGTTTCTCCTGCTGTTGCGATTTTGTCAAGACATAAGTCGAGGTGATTACTTGTAGCGGCAGAGTAGTCCCAGAAGGCCAGTAGTGGTGGCCAGGGACCCACGCCCCGGGAAGCTCTCTCTCTGACCTTAACATACCACAAAGCCTAAGTTGCAGCCATGTTGGGGGAGAAACAGCATTCTGGACTTTGTTTTTACTGCAGCATCGCACGCACACGTTTCTGCAAGACGCAGAGTAAAGCAAATGCACTTGTAGAAAGATACTAACAACCTGGCCATTGACATTGAAGGTGTTGCAATATGCAGGCCAACGGTAGCTGCTGCGGTAGCTGCGTCAGGCTCTTCAATTATTGCTGGCAGCTTCACGCGAACGGCTCTTCGTGCATTTTTGCTTGCTTGGGATTTAATGGAAATATTAATATTTGTTATTCTCGGTAAGGTTTAGTTTGTTCTGTATTAAACTATATTTTCCCATCAGTAACGAAACTGACGAATACAACTTCTGCGTAACACTTGGTACACTTTTTTGAGAGAGATTTCGCCAACCCAGGGGCTTTATTTCTTTATTACATGGGAGAGGCTTTAAAGGAAGCCAGTGCGGTGGGAGAGCAGGGTGGGGGTGGTGGTGGGGTGGTGGTGGTGCTGGTGGTCGTCGTGGTCGTGGTCATCTTGTAGCAAGGTCTGTCGACCACGACGCTGTTTGCAACAAGTAGAAAAATCAAGATATTCCTTGTACCAAGATTTCCATGATGCTGTTGCGTCTGGCAAAAAGTATTATTATTATTATTATTATGATTATTATTATTATTATTATGATTATTATAATCATGTGGGAGCGCTAAACCCGTAGGGTTATACAGCGCAAGTGGGAGGGGGGGATATGGAAGGTATTCAGGCTCAATTCAGGGAGCCGGAGCACAGATCCAATTCCCCAGATCAAGAGCCTCTCACCAGCGTCTAGGAACCTCCCTTGAGGGGCTGACAAGAGTAATTAGATGGATGGTATATAATTCCTTTAATGCTACTGTTGCTGTTGCCGTTGTTGTTGCTGTTCCTTCTGCTGCTGCTTCTGCTGCTGTTGTTGCTGTTCCTGCTGCTGTTACTGTTCCTGCTGCTGCTACTTCTGCTGCTGTTGTTGCTGTTCCTGCTGCTGTTGTTGCTGCTCCTGCTGCTGTTACTGTTCCTGCTGCTGCTGCTTCTGCTGCTATTGTTGCTGTTCCTGCTGCTGTTGTTGCTGTTCCTGCTGCTGTTGTTGCTTTTCCTGCTGCTGTTGTTGCTGTTCCTGCTGCTGTTGTTGATGTTCCTGCTGCTGTTGTTGCTGTTCCTGCTGCTGTTGTTGCTGCTCCTGCTGCTGTTGTTGCTGCTGCTGTTGCTGCTGCTGTTGCTGCTTCATCTCCCTTCCACTTCCCTCCTCACTGGCTCTCACATGTCTCCTTTCTTTTGTCTCTGTAGTAAAGTCCTGGTGGTCGAAACGTGTCTCTCAACGATACACAGGTGTTACACATGTCTTTGTCATCATGTTGTAGGTAGCCCAGGTGACTGGGCTACGTCTGACAGCGCTGAGCACACATCCAATTTTCGAGCAAGAATTTTCTTAATCACTGTTACACGAAAATAGAAGAGAACTAGTTGCCTGTACAGGGCGGCGCGTCACAGCACCACAACAGTCTTGCAGCACCACCGCCATCATCCCGACACCATTAAAAAGGTTGTCTTACGAGGAAGACCCGTGTCAGGCGATTATCCCTAGCGAATACCCTAACAAAAATACAAATCCTAGTTGATTTGAAGTTCTCGTTTAATTCTTCCTTGTAGGACGCCGTGTCAGTCAAGCAAGCACTTGTCTGCGTGTCCACGCCCTCCACCGGTGTACAAAAATTAAATATCCGCATAGAGAAATAAGATCAATATTTTTCCTGAGTGGTGACACCTGAGTGTGTTGTCCTCGCAGTCAGAAAGTGTCAGTGAGATCACAGAGTGAACTCAGTGCGGATTTATGGTAGTGGCATGCAAGCTTGTCAGGGGGGATTACAGGATCGTGCGTTTGTTGACAGTAATGCCATAAGTGTCAATAACTCAAAGCTTTTCTTGAGAAAGGCATCGCGTGAGCCAATGTGTCCTTACAACGTCGCTGCCTCGAATAATTTTTGTACAGAATGACCTTCATTTCAAGGCACAGAAACCCTGCAGCTATAAATATATTACAAATTCATACGCATAGAGTCTTGCCACTTTTTCTATCATATCTACATTATTTTTCTTTTACGGGAGATATCGCACCACTATCGTTGCCTATTACAATTATGGCTTTTAAGTTGTTGTTTTTCAGACCCAAGTTTAAATACTGGAAAACTAAAATTTGTTGTATATATAATTATAAACCAGGGCTTATATAATTATTAACTAGGGTTTATATAATTATAAACTAGGGTCTCTAAAACTAAAGGTGTTTAGAAACCATTTAATAAAAATGAATAAAAATAGTTACGCTGCTAAGAAGCATAAATCTTGTTTTGTAAAAACAAGTATTGTTAGTGGTTTAGTTACGACAGCCAGCATCACTAATGACTTACATATATCTTACTTGATAATTAGACACAAGTGTTGGTAACTACAGTTGTTAGTAACTACACACAAGGTGTTAGTAACTGACAGTTGTAACTACACACAAGGTGTTAGTAACTAACAGTTATTAACTTACGAAAGTGAGATGTATATATTAATTATAAGCAAAGTTTAACCCGTCTTGGTCATCTAGAGTAATGAGCGGTGAAGGCTCGATCCTCCGTCCGGTAATCTCCAGACAATATACTGCAGCAACCAGCTTTCCTATTCGATATGTTCTTATGTGATCCCCGAAGGCGAATGGGAGACAATCAGGTTCGATCCAATGAAAGGGAGAGTAATTCCAGTTCCTTGGATCAAGAACCCCTTTACCGACATCAGTGCATCCACATGACCACTGAAGGGAATTTTGCAGGAGCCACAAATTCACTTAACTTTTGGAAAAATTAAAATGTAACTGGCAATGTTCTGTCCTTGTTCAAATTAAAAACGCCTTAATTTTTTTTTTTTAAAGTTGCCTCTTATTTACATTTTATTTCAAATTCCCTACATTCCTATAATTTTTTTTTTAATCCAATACAAAACTAATGTAAAACGGTAACCTGGCAGCCACACAGACCATAACTAATACAAAAAACACTTCTAGTTAAGATAAATCGGGGTTTAGGGTTTGAAGCCGATCAGTGGAGTAGTTCTCCAGTTATAACATATTCCAACGATTTCAATTTTTTTTTAAACTATTTTACTCCATTACCAAATTTGCCGGCACAGTGGGAACTATCCTGGGAACTATCCTGGTCAAAAGATGAATCAGCCATTAAATATTGACATTGTTCAGTAGAAGCAACTGAAATTTATTTAACGTGAATTAACGGGAATATAATTTTTACACTATTTTACACACAAAATGGCCACGTATGGACCTACAAACTGCGCCTCTGCTAAGACTGCATCAACTGCGCCTCCACAAAGGCCGTACCAACTGCGCCTCCACAAAGGCCGTACCAACTGCGCCTCCACAAAGGCCGTACCAACTGCGCCTCCACAAAGGCCGTACCAACTGCGCCTCCACAAAGGCCGTAACAACTGCGCCTCCACGAAGGCCGTACCAACTGCGCCTCCACAAAGGCCGTAACAACTGCGCCTCCACGAAGGCCGTACCAACTGCGCCTCCACAAAGGCCGTACCAACTGCGCCTCCACAAAGGCCGTACCAACTGCGCCTCCACAAAGGCCGTACCAACTGCGCCTCCACAAAAGCCGTACCAACTGCGCCTCCACAAAGGCCGTACCAACTGCGCCTCCACAAAGGCCGTACCAACTGCGCCTCCACAAAGGCCATACCAACTGCGCCTCCACAAAGGCCGTACCAACTGCGCCTCCACAAAGGCCGTACCAACTGCGCCTCCACAAAGGCCGTACCAACTGCGCCTCCACAAGCAAAAACTTCACTTCAAAGCCACTGTTTGCTACAGTGCTTCGCATGACTGCCATCCAACACGCTTCTCTCAGTTCATATGATAAAAACATTTGCGAGTCATTACACACACATGCGCCGCGGCCATATTGCCACAAATTCTTAGTAACTAATTTCGAGGAATCGAAACTGTTCAGAACTTTGCGTAGGTCCAGACTTTTTTTTTTAAGATTTTGCCACCGATGCGGATAGCTTCTCGTGCCTCTCATATCCATCCTGTGGACGGTAGCAACGCTAGAGTACATAGATACGAAAAAGATCTGGATTTATGTCTAAAATTTGCCTCACCTGTTGCAAGCAAATCTGTGATAATCTGTTTGCAACAGATAAAACAAACTGTAGACATAAAGACAGGCTTGTAAAGAGTGTAGCAACTACCACAGGTGTTGAAGACTTAGCAACACATTGTTTCTAATACTTGTTCTCTGTTTCGTGTATTTTCTGTGTTCCGTATATCAGGTCTAAACCATTCCCTCTTCATAGAATAGATCATAACACAGCATTTTAAGAGTCGCTCATCTCTCCACATAAACAGTTATGTAGAGTCATGCATATTGTAAGGTCAGTAGGTAAGTTATAAAAAATTCTTGGTATACTACTTCGTCCTGATGACTAGGAAGGCTTATAAAACTGGGGTGGAGGAGAGGAGAGGCAGTGTTCGTCCAAGGAAAGGTTAAACGGAAGGGGTAAATTAGGCTTTGAATGCTAGGAGCTTAGGCATCCAACAGGCTTATGTGAGCGTATTATAGGAGTGGAGGTAAGTTTCTTTGTGTGTGTGAGATTTAAAGTGCTGTTGGAGTGTGAACAATGTAACATTTATGAAGAGATTCAGGGGAAATAGGTTAGCCGGACTCGAGTCCTTGAGTCAGAGCAAGGTTGCTATGTAAAGTTAAAAAGACTGGCATACCAAAACGATATTTATAACTGGAATAACGGGTTTTGGTAGGAAACCTTTAGGCAATGAAGACTTGATTTGTAATATTAGCCCTGGAGGGTTACTAACCCAGGATAACCCAGGAAGGCCACCCATGTGGCTTATTTCCATTGGGGTCCTTTCGTCCTTACCAGGATTCGGCTCACAACAGACTACTAACTATACACAAAGGTATCCTGTCGACAATGAAGGAAAGACAGGTGTAGAGAGAGCTTTCAGCGTGACAACATTTCGCTCTGTGTACAGCTTTAACGAAACCTGATAAAGTTCTACACAGAGCGAAACGCTGTTGCAATCACAGCTTGTCTGCACCTCTCTTCTATAAACTACTAGGTGCAATAAGATCACAGTAAACAGGTGATATCACAATAGCAGAAGAACCACAGTGAAAAAAATAGTGAAATTCCAAGCGCTTTCGTGATTTCTTACATTATCCTTGATAATGTGAGAAAACACGAATGCGCTTGAAATTTCACTATTTTTTTTCGCATTGGGTGTTCTGCAAACTACTAGGTGCGAATTTATTGATAGGTGGAGAAGGATGGTAGTTGCTGGGAGACTTCCTTATACGTCTCGCCCTCACCCACGCTTCAACCCGAGTCCCTAAGTTATGAGCCGAACACACTACCACTGAGCCACGTTCCAGGTAATTTAAAGTCTGCTTGATAACTACTGATAACTCAACCGCTGAGTCATCCAGGTGTGAATTACCAACATCCTCGACAATACGTTACCAAAAATCATAATTATACTAAAAAAAATTATACAGCCATGTTTATTGTATGTTCATGTGATTTTTTTTTCAGTGTCATCTACAAGTGTTTAGGCTTGTGTCTGGTGTATAGTTTTTACATGCAGATGGAATAGCACAGGCAACGAAGGTTTTGTGGATCGGCATATTTACATTACGGAGGACAGATACTGATGGCGCGCTATACAGGAGGCTTCGGTGGAGAAATTCAAATTCAATAATACATTCTGAGAACACCTTGAAGGCCAGAGCACATCTGGGGGAAAACCTGAGTGGTGATAACTTTCAACGTTGTTCCCTGCTGAGAGTGAAGGTAGAGGCTGACAGACGCTACAATACAGCACAAATAGCTGACACATCTTTGGCAATATCAGCTCCATCGTTCGTTGTTTCACTACACGGGTATCTCTTTACATTTACAATGTCCTGGGTTTATAATCTGAGGAACTGGGGTTCGATCCCCGGACTGGTAGAAACGTTTAACTTGTTTTCTTACCCCCTGTTCACCCCTGTTCACCTAGGTGTACTGTAGGTACCTGGGGTGTTAGGAAATTGGTGTAGGAGGAAGAGGATTGAAAGATCCCTATAGAAACAAATCCGACAGTCTGACGACAGTGGTTTTAATGGCTTATCCTGGGTTACTAACCCTCCAGGTTAATTCGAACAAACTCTTCATATGTCGCCAGGAAAGAAAAAAAATAGTCGGCTCTTTTAATTACAAATATAGAAAACGTCGTTACAATTCATATAAAACAACTTTACCCAACGTATTTGTTGGGTTAGCTTATAAAAATGTTCAGTTATATATTCACAATTAGCACAACAAAAACGTCACTCAGCTTTGTGTGTGTGTATATATATATATATATATATATATATATATATATATATATATATATATATATATATATATATATATATATATATATATATAATACTGCATGCAATCTCTATATAAAAAAAATCTTATCAAAATGTTCACAGGTTGAACATAGTAAATCTGAACTTTGCTACAGTGGCAGCCTAGAGAGTATAGGGAAGTTTTCAGATTAGTCGCTTTAAACACATCTGTAAGACCTTTCCTCTGCATGCAGGGGGGTCAGTCACATCTCCAGACGACCTGAGCTTCGCTAGCGCCCGGGATGCAGCCCCGTGAGGGCGGGAATAGAGGCTAGGTCACTCTTGAAAGCACCTGCCACGGAGACAGCTGTGATCTGTCAAGGCGGCTGTGCCCACCTTCTCCCACGGCTGTTCTGAAAGAAGGCTGCCACACCTTCAGTAGAACTCATGGCAAGTTGAGACCGTGCTCACGTCAGTGAGGCTGCGACCCTCAACATACTGCAGTGATTGGACCGAAGCCTTCAGACCTGCTGTTACCCTGCCTAGGAGTCGGCCCTGCCAGCAACTAGTAACTGCCCCTCAGTACACTAATAATAATTATTATTTCTACACGTATATGATACAACTATTATAGACCTAGCTGACATTGACATTCTATATAGAAAGGGGCTGGTCTTTGTGGTACCAGGGTGGTGCGGTGTAGTGGAGGCGGCCAAGGAGGCCAGATTAGTGGAGGCGGCCAAGGAGGCCAGATTAGTGGAGGCGGCCAAGGAGGTCAGAGTAGTGGAGGCGGCCAAGGAGGCCGCCTTCACTACAGCTATGACACGCTTACAACTAGTATTAAGAATTATGCGTAAGGTAACCCACAGTTACTATATTCACAGTCATATACCGGTGAGCTCTCTTATAAAGCTCCTCTATATAGTGCCACTTTTTTTTGTATATTCGACTGACAAACTGTATTAAAAATAGAAGAGCACACGGTGAAAGACTCTCCACGCTCTATTAAATTTTCAGTGTACTCCATTATATAGAGAAATTTTATAGAAAAGCTTACTATAATACAAATGGAAAGGAAATGTCTGCCACAGGGCCTTTTTTTCACAAAGGATAAAATTTTCAGATTAAACTAATATTAGCGTGAACAAACATAGTAATGGAGCAGTTACAATGGCAGAGTAAATCTTGTTAGTGAAGCAGCGCATACATGAACCTCCAAACTACCTCCAACTTGATCATTATAATATAATTATGTATACAACTTCATACCCTTTCACTAGTGTTCACGGCTTGTTATTATTACATTATAATTCAAGTCAAATGTTACTGGATGTGTGTTTGTGTGTGCGTATATAATATAATATATATATATATATATATATATATATATATATATATATATATATATATATATATATATATATATATTATATATATATGTGTGTGTATTATAATATGCATGACAAACAGAAGCAATGCAAGGCTGTATTTTGAGTAGGGTAAGAGAGGGTGAGAGGAACTTTGAGTGGGATAAGAAGAAAAGGTCCTAGGGGTAGAAGGATTTGGGAGTGGGGGGGAAAAAAAAGGCTTGTGTGTTTGCTCGACCCTGCCTTCATAATTCACCTCGACGGCATTACCCTTCCAACTGTGTATTGAATTTGTCTCCACTATTTGCTCATCAAATTCTTTTATTTTCAACCTCTCTGAGATTTAAAAAAAAGTACTTCCTAACATCTATATGGTTTACCTTTGTCTTCAGTTTCTTATGTTATCTTGTCCTTTGACTTCTTAATACAAGCAATTCATCCCTATCTACTCTATCAATTGCTGTTACGAGTTTATAAGTCGACAGGTTCAGTTCTTTCAACTTTCCTTGCGACACGTGCCTCTAATGTCTAGGACTAATCTGATTACGGACCTTTGGACCTTTTTCAAGCCTCTACGCACGCTCGAACAATTGTAGATTCCACACGGCTGTCACGCACCGATGATCAGCTTAATAGATCTTAATAGATGCTGTTCTGGGATCACTGGTGATGTTAGGTCATCGTGCCATGGTGGTGGAATTTGAACGGGTCAGCCTCACCTAAGACCCCAGCACACCCCGTCGCTCTACTACTGCTAATACTACTACTACTAATAATACTAATAATAATCATAATAATAATCTTCTACGTGTACAAGGTATACAGGCCTAATTGACATCAATGACATACTACTATATAGAAAGCCCCTTCTTGTGCAGAGCATTTCGGGCAAATTAGGTCAATTTTGTCCCCAGGATGCGACCCACACCAGTACTAACACCCAGGTACCTATTTTACTGCTAGGTGAGCAGGCATAGCAGGAAACACATCCTAATATTTCCACCCGTACCGGAGATCGAACCACGGACCTCCATGTGTAATTTGAGTACGCAAAAACCGGAGGGTTTTTTTTCCCCCCCATTCGTCTAAATTTGCTCCCGGTCCTGGCCGATGACATGCAATGATTTATGGACTTGGATTATGGGTTGTGAAAAATGGATTTTGAAGAGTTTTACTCTAGTTGTGATTATAATAAATTTAATATGCGAGTGAATTGGTGACGTCAGCAACAAGTTAGTATTGATAGTGTCACTTTAGTAATGTTCACAGCGGAATATATTTAAAGTACTGATTCAGCACTTTAAACAAAAAAACCTATAGTAATTTGCAAAGAGAAAGAGAACAACTTTTCCGAGATCTGCTACGTGTGTGTGTACTCACCTAGTTGTGGTTGCAGGGGTCTAGTCATAGCTCCTGGTCCCGCGCGCGCGCGCGCGCGTGTGTGTGTGTGTGTGTGTGTGTGTGTGTGATGCTGGGTTGCTGGTGCTGGGTTGCTGGTACTGGGTTGCTGGTGGTGGGCTGCTGGTGCTGGGTTGCTGGGTTGCTGGTGCTGGGTTGTTGGTGCTGGGTTGCTGGTACTGGGTTGCTGGTGCTGGGTTGCTGGTGCTGGGTTGCTGGTGCTGGGTTGCTGGTGCTGGGTTGCTGGTGCTGGGATGCTGGTGCTGGGTTGCTGGTGCTGGGTTGCTGGTGCTGGGTTGCTGGTGCTGGGCTGCTGGTGCTGGGTTGCTGGTGCTGGGTTATTGGTGCTGAGTTATTGGTGCTGGGTTGCTGGGTTGCTGGTGCTGGGTTGCTGGTGCTGGGTTGCTGGTGCTGGGTTGCTGGTGCTGGGTTGCTGGTGCTGGATTGCTGGTGCTGGGTTGCTGGTGCTGGGTTGCTGGTGCTGGGTTGCTGGTGCTGGGTTGCTGGTGCTGGGTTGCTGGTGCTGGGTTGCTGGTGCTTGGTTACTGGTGCTGGGCTGCTGGTGCTGGGTTGCTGGTGCTGGGTTGTGGTGCTGGTTGTTGGCTGCTGGTGCTGGTGCTGGGTTGCTGGTGCTGGGTTGCTGGCTGGGGTTGCTGGTGCTGGGTTGCTGGTGCTGGGTTGCTGGTGCTGGGTTGCTGGGTTGCTGGTGCTGGGTTGCTGGTGCTGGGTTGCTGGGTTGCTGGTGCTGGGTTGCTGGTGCTGGGTTGCTGGTGCTGGGTTGCTGGTGCTTGGTTGCTGGTGCTGGGTTGCTGGTGCTGGGTTGCTGGTGCTGGGTTGTTGTGCTGGGTTACTGGTGCTGAGTTATTGTTGCTGGGTTGTTGGTGGTGGGTTATTGGTGATGGGTTATTGGTGATGGGTTATTGGTGATGGGTTGTTGGTGGTGGGTTGCTGGTGGTGGGTTGTTGGTGGTGGGTTATTGGTGGTGGGTTGTTGGGTGGGTTGTTGGTGGTGGGTTATTGGTGATGGGTTATTGGTGATGGGTTATTGGTGGTGGGTTGTTGGTGGTGGGTTGCTGGTGGTGGGTTGTTGGTGGTGGGTTATTGGTGGTGGGTTGCTGGTGGTGGGTTGTTGGTGGTGGGTTGTTGGTGGTGGGTTGTGGTGTGGGTTGTGGTGCTGGGTTGTGTGTGGTTGTGGTGTTGGGTTGTGTGCTGGGTTGTTGGTGCTGGGTTGCTGGTGTGGGTTGCTGGTGCTGGGTTGTGGTGCTGGGTTGCTTGGTGGGTTGTGGTGCTGGGTTGCTGGTGCTGGGTTGCTGGTGCTGGGTTGTCTGGTGCTGGGTTGCTGGTGCTGGGTTGTTGGTGCTGGGTTGCTGGTGTGGGTTGCTGGTGTGGGTTGCTGGTGCTGGGTTGCTGGTGCTGGGTTGTGGTGCTGGGTTGCTGGTGCTGGGTTGCTGGTGCTGGGTTGCTGGTGCTGGGTTGCTGGTGCTGGGTTGCTGGTGTGGTTGCTGGGTTGGGTGCTGGGCTGCTGGTGCTGGGTTGCTGGTGCTGGGTTGCTGGTGCTGGGTTGCTGGTGTGGGTTGCTGGTGCTGGGTTGCTGGTGCTGGGTTGCTGGTGCTGGGTTGCTGGTGCTGGTGCTGGTGTTGCTGGTGCTGGGCTTGCTGGGTGCTGGTGCTGGGTTGGTGCTGGGTTGCTGGTGCTGGTCTGGCTGGGTTGCTGGTGCTGGGTTGCTGGTGCTGGGTTGTGTGCTGGGTGCTGGTGCTGGTTGCTGGTTGTGGTGCTGGGTTGCTGGTGCTGGGTGTGTGCTGGGTTGCTGGTGCTGGGTTGCTGGTGCTGGGTTGCTGGTGCTGGTTTGTGTGGTGGCTGGGTTGCTGGTGTGGTTGCTGGTGGTGCTGGGTTGTGGTGCTGGGTTGCTGGTGCTGGGTTGCTGGTGTGGGTTGCTGGTGCTGGGTTGCTGGGTTGCTGGGCTGTGCTGGTTGGGTTGTGGTGCTGGTTGCTGGTGCTGGGTTGCTGGTGCTGGGTTCTGGTGCTGGGTTGCTGGTGCTGGGTTGCTGGTGCTGGGTTGCTGGTGCTGGGTTGCTGGTGCTGGGTTGCTGGTGCTGGGTTGCTGGTGCTGGGTTGCTGGTGCTGGGTTGCTGGTGCTGGGTTATTGGTGCTGAGTTATTGGTGCTGGGCTGCTGGTGCTGGGTTGTTGGGTGGGTTGCTGGTGCTGGGTTGTTGGTGCTGGGTTGTTGGTGGTGGGTTGCTGGTGTGGGTTGTTGGTGTGGGTTATTGGGGATGGGTTGTTGGTGTGGGTTGCTGGTGTGGGTTGTTGGTGGTGGGTTGTTGGTGGTGGGTTGCTGGTGGTGGGTTGCTGGTGGTGGGTTGTTGGTGTGGGTTGTTGGTGCTGGGCTTGCTGGGTTGCTGGTGTGGGTTGCTGGTGCTGGGTTGCTGGTGGCTGGGTTGCTGGTGTGGGTTGCTGGTGTTGGGTTGCTGGTGCTGGGTTGCTGGTGGTGGGTTGCTGGTGGTGGGTTGCTGGTGCTGGGTTGCTGGTGCTGGGTTGCTGGTGCCGTGTGCATGACTCTCACATTAATTAGGTATAGTAATGTTCTAGATGAATCTTCGTTATGTTCCTAAATGAATTTCTTAAGTTAGCTATATTTGCATATGCGATGCTAACTGCTGACTCCCAGATCTTTCATCTTTCGCTCTGATTCTAGAGCTGTATGCCATGTCTGGTCTTCTCACTCTCCTTATTTTCATTACTTTTACAAACATCAAGATTGAATTCAAGTAGCCACTTCTTTTGACCGTGTTTACAACATTCTCAAGTTTTCTTGGAGTTATCCTTTCTCATCTTTTATTTTTATCCTCGTCATTTAATTTTTCATCATCCCCAAATTGATACATAGGATTCAATTTCCATTTACAATTAATTTGCGTATCAGAAACAGCAGAGATGCAAACAGTGATACTCTGAGGATTACATTAGTCTCACGTGTTCACTCTGACACCTCCTGACCACTAAGTAGGTAGGTGTAAGGTTCGTCAGGAAACAGGACAAGTGTTTCCTGACGCGGGTCTTAGTCATATGATGACCCACAGCTGGGGCTTTTGATCATCTGACTGACGCCTTCCGCTGACTTACCCGTCCACCCCTTCAAAAATTATGGTTATGATTATAATTTTTATGTGTTCTAATATATTCACCAAGTGTTCCTATATCCACCTAAGTACCTCCCTGGTGCCCCTGCCTATTCTTCCAGTGTGTAGTACGGTACACTATCAAATGCTTTCTTACAGTACAGGAAGATACAAGCTAACTTACCTGCTCGTCTTTATTTCCATCTCTTGTCATTAAACTTCATAACGATCCTCAGACAAAATTTGCCATTTACTAAACCCATTTTTGTTGTCGATATTTTCAAGGTACTTGATTCTCATTCATATTAGCTTTTCTAGTACCCTAAGCAGCATGTTAGTCAGCGAGACTGGTCTATAGTTTAGTATTTCGTGTGTGTCTTTGAATGAGAAAGGGAGGGAGGAAGAGGAGAGAGAAATGAGTGAATGAATGGATGAAGGGGTAGAGGAGTTGGAAGCCAAAAAGTTATGTAAAATAAAATCTAACCAAACTTACGATAGTCGTACAAAATAATATGGTTGTTGTCTTGGCCTCAGCGCTGCAAGATCTCACAAAAAGACGCAAAAACCTCCACTAATCGAAAATCGAGATTCGTAAAGCGGTAGTAGGGTGGAGCACTAACCATTACAATCCACTCAGGGGTTGGCACAAACACCCACTACATAAACGTAATGCCACAATAATATGTATTAACGATCTTCTGATGCCACCATCCAGTCTGCTGGGTGGTTCAGTATGGACTCTCTGGTATTTAATGGTACATGGAGCGTATTATCTGATCAGTTACCATAAGACAGGGGGAGCCTTCACATAAGAACACAAAATGGAGTAGACTCTCAGTGCTGCTGTGGTTTAGGAAAGAATACGCAAATCCAGTGGAATACTGAAGGGAAGACGTACGTACAAGACGCAGTTAACATTACAGACAGTCATGATGAGTGGCTACGATCAATCTGAAACTGACTGTTAGTGCGACGTAAATGGAATAGAAGTTGCTTTCAAGCAAATAAATTAGTAGTCACCTTTTATGCTGATCACAAACTGAACCGACTGAGACAGAGGCCGAGACCCTAACCTTGTGAAGCAGACGACAAGATCTCGGAAACATGTGAGAGAAAAGAACAACAAGATCACCCTGCAACATACGAAAGAGAGAACAAGATCACCCTGCAACATATCCCCCGAAAGAGAAAACAAGATCACCCTGCAACATACGAGAGAATAAGATCACCCTGCAACATACGAAAGAGAGAACAAGATCACCCTGCAACATACGAGAACAAGATCACCCTGCAACATACGAAAAAAAGAATATGATCACCCTGCAACATACGAGAGAGAGAACAAGATCACCCTGCAACATACAGAGAACAAGATCACCCTGCAACATACGAAAGAGAGAATAAGATCACCCTGCAACATACGAAAGAGGAACAAGATCACCCTGCAACATACGAGAAACAAGATCACCCTGCAACATACGAAAGAGAGAATAAGATCACCCTGCAACATACGAAAGAGAGAACAAGATCACCCTGCAATATACGAAAGAGAGAATAAGATCACCCTGCAACATACGAAAGAGAGAACAAGATCACCCTGCAACATACGAAAGAGAGAACAAGATCACCCTGCAACATACGAGAGAACAAGATCACCCTGCAACATACGAAAGAGAGAATAAGATCACCCTGCAACATACGAAAGAGAGAACAAGATCACCCTGCAACATACAAGAGAACAATATCACCCTGCAACATACGAGAGAACAAGATCACCCTGCAACATACGAAAGAGAGAATAAGATCACCTACAACATACGAAAGAGAGAACAAGATCACCCTGCAACATACGAAAGAGAGAACAAGATCACCCTGCAACATACGAAAGAGAGAATAAGATCACCCTGCAACATACGAAAGAGAGAACAAGATCACCCTGCAACATACAAGAGAACAAGATCACCCTGCAACATACGAGAGAACAAGATCACCCTGCAACATACGAAAAGAGAATAAGATCACCCTACAACATACGAAAGAGGAACAAGATCACCCTGCAACATACGAAGAGGAACAAGATCACCCTGCAACATACGAAAGAGAGAATAAGATCACCCTGCAACATACGAAAGAGAGAACAAGATCACCCTGCAACATACAAGAGAACAAGATCACCCTGCAACATAAGAGACAGAGAACAAGTTACAAGACTGTGAGATACTGAAGATGGTCCAGTAACTGAGGCAGAGGTTGATAGAGGAAGGAGACATCAAATGAGTTTTAGAGGAACGAGAGTCAAACTATCATAGCTATTTCTGGACAGCTGAGACTATTTATTTACTGTGCCCCACTGTGTGGCGAAACTTTTCCCTCAATAAAGATACCCAAGTGTTGCATATGTGTCTAATTTACCATTTTAACACTTGTGTTCTCTTTGGATTATTCTACCGCGGTGACGAGGTTTGAGCGCCCTGAGCAGCTCACACCCCAGCAACACATTTCTCCTCTAAATACCAGGGCAATTTTTCCTCTTTTTTTCAAAATTAGATGTAAATTAATTTTTTTATAGGGATGAATTATGGGGATAGTTTGGACGGTGACTAATTTTTTTATT
Source organism: Cherax destructor (assembly GCA_009830355.1). Taxonomy (NCBI): domain Eukaryota; kingdom Metazoa; phylum Arthropoda; class Malacostraca; order Decapoda; family Parastacidae; genus Cherax; species Cherax destructor. Next base: position 170,072 of record WNWK01000740.1, on the reverse strand, counting down.
AATTATGATTATATTAGCAACTTAGTCACTATATTAACAAATTATTCAGATGGCTGGAAACTGGTAATAGTTGCAACGAATAAATAATGTTAGACGATGTTAAAGCAATGAATAGCCTAAAGGTTCCAGTTCTTGCAATTCATAAAGCTAAACAAAGTTACTGTTACGTTAATTAAATAATAGTTTGAGGCTGGTGGTCTAGGCTTCTGTCTTAATTGTTGCTATATTTGCGACTCTAAATGATCACCAGAGTTAACAGGTTTGTACACTAAGCCCTTTTTCTACTTGTTTATAAACTTTCTTCCCATTTTCAAGTATTTTGCTAATTTCTTCCATCATTTTCTATATTGTATTTATTAGAAATTTTTCGTCTGGTTCTTCCTTGGAAAACAGAATGCGTATTTTTAATAATTCTTATATCATCATTATCATTAAACTATCCTGGATGCTATTAGTGCCAGTCCTATCTCGAGCCTTTGATACATCTGGGAAATCATTTGGGATTTGATTTTGCCAGTGACGGCACTCCACCTTCACACCAATTATAGGGTTAATTACCAGCACACAACCATCTGTGTTCAAGAGAACACTTCAAAAGATGCTGCAAACATTCCTGATCAGCCGGGCTGCAATGACTACGTCAGAGTCGGCACTGCAAGTGTCAAACATCTGATTGATTAGGCAGAACCCCGAGGGGAAAGTGAATAGATGATAATCCGTATTTGACTAAATTCAACTGCGTAAACAGTCACAATGTATATTCTGTTAGTCATAAGTGTTTATAACACAACCTCTGTAAATATTACTAAATGACGAGTTTTAATCATATATCGTCAGTAAGCATTACTGATTAATGCTCGTTAATCGTATATCGTAAGTAAACATTACTAATTTAACGACTCCTAATTATATCTCTTCGTGGAAATTACTAAACGACGAGTGTTAATATTTTTTGTTTAACACACCGCCGACTCCCATCGAAGTAGGTTGACCCGAAAATGAGGAAACACTTTCACCATCACTCACTCCATCACTGTTTTCCCAGAGGCGCTGATGCTAGTTTAGATGCTCCTCCAAACTGCCTCCTGAGTGCAGGCATTTACTTAACACGTCCAGGACGCAAGTCCGGCTTACGTTGGCGACGTTCATGGTCTCCTGGAGTAGACAGGATCGTGACTTACCTTAGCGACGATCATGGTCTCCAGGAAGACTATGTCGTGACTTAGCAATGATCATGGTCTCTAGGAAGACTGGGTCGTGACTTACCTTAGCGACGATCATGGTCTCTAGGAAGACTGGGTCGTGACTTACCTTAGCGACGATCATGGTCTCCAGGAAGACTGGGTCGTGGTCGTTGTGATCAGCGACAGAAACGACCACCCGCGCGAAGTCTGCGTTCTCTCTCCTTCCTCGATCACGGCAGCTCACCGTCAGCTGGTGTACCCCACACACTTCCCTACACTCACACATATCACACAATGTTACTAGGATTACACACGTTACTGGTAACTACATATTGTATCAAAGTCCAATAGAAAAAATAGATTGTAGTGTGTCTGAGATTCTTATCGTTAGCCCGAAATATATAGTGCATACCTTATTTACTGTTATATTTCGTCTATCTGATTTTGCACACTCCGTAAGAAAAACAAGAGAATTCTTAGTATTTTATCACAGAGGATGTCATGAGCAAAGAATTCTGCCTGTCGGTTTCACGAAATGCATCGCCAAACTATGGGCTGTACCACGTATCCAAACTTGTATTTAAATTTACGAATATAGACGAACACTTTCGCTGGAAAATACTAGATTTAATTCTGACCTGTCAAGAGGCTTGGCGACGATGAGGTCTCCGGAGCTGGAGTCGACAGCGAAGAGGCCTTGGGAAGCGAGAGCTTCGGCGTGGTGCAGGGAGAAGTAGACTGGGAGGCTGTGGAGGGGAGTGGTCCTTGTCTCGACACTGGAGGGCGAGGACAGTGGTGCCTGGGGACACGGCCTCGCTGATGCTGGCCTCGTACCCTCGCACTCAACACTGGTCTGTGATCGTTGGCGTCCATAACTTCTACCACCAGCTGGAGTAACACACGTCCGTGTTTAGCTGCTGAATTACCCTCATACACGTCCGTGTTTACCTACTGTATTACCTTGACACACGTCCGTGTTTGCCTATTATTACCGTCACACAGTCCGTGTTTAGCCGCTACATTACTGATCTTTTCACACTTGTGTATCTTCCCTTTCCCTTTCCCTTTCTCCCCTTTTGCTTTCTCTTTCTCTCTCTCTCTCGCTCATATTCCAAGCTGCTTAAATCGCGCATATAAATGGAATTCTGTTGACGTGTAATTTCCGATATTCAGAATCATTCTGGCTATACGAGTAAATTATTTTTTTTTTTGTCTCGTATAAGTGAGTAAGCATCAGTTGATTACCCGAGGCAGGAGAGCCACTCGTGCCCTGACTTCCTTGTGGAACTAACATTAACTTCCAAGCATTATCAAGGTGAAAGGAAGTTAACTGTGTTGGAATTTGATTTAGTATTTCATTACTGCTAACTTTTATTACTACACACACACACACACACACACACACACACACACACACACACACACACACACACACACACACACACACATACACAACAAAACACACACTATTGCATCCCCTTTTTACTGCAAATGTTTTCACGTAGAGTTACTTAACTTTTTTCAAGGTTATAATCATGACTTATTTATACTGTATCTTAGTGCTAGGCTTCAAATAATAAGATAATACAAGGACCACAATAGACATAAGTCACTTCGCCTGACTTTCTTGGGTTATACTAGGTAATACTAGGTAACTTACACATAGTATGTTACTATACATGTATGATACATTTGAATATAAATTTGTATAAGTGTACTTGTGTGTACTTGTACCTAAATAAACTTACTTAACACAGACATCTGATAAAATTAATTGGACTCAAACTGCCTCAGGAGAGATCATCACTGTTTCAGTGTTATGTTGAAGTAATATTAAAAATCTCTCAGGATGATCAGAGTAAACTATTACAAGAATTTTAGCCTTGAAGAATGTCTCGATAAGTTGAGATTCTCAAGCACTTATTTTGCGTCAATATTTTCTATGTAAAGTGATGATTCGTTCTTCATTACGTAACCACTAACAACGTCAACGAAGTCAATATTACTTTCACATGTTGAAAACAGGTTTGGCTGGTTTAAAAACAAAATATCTTAAGAACATAAGAACATAAGAAAGAAGGAACACTGCAGCAGGCCTACTGGCCCATGCGAGGCAGGTCCAAATCTCCAACGGCTTAAGCCCCGACCCAGCCAGGTCAGGTTACATTCACTTAAGGAGGGAACACTGCATCTGACCTAGCACAGGCTAGTCAGGACCAACTCACACCCAACCGCACCCACTCTATAATTGTCTAGTTGACCACCTGGTCAGCCGACCACCTGGTCAGGTCACTTCCACTTAAGGAATTAGTACAGCTACTGACCTGGTAATACAAGCTAGTCAGGTCCAAATTCACACCCATCCACACCCACCCATGTATTTATCTAACCTATTTTAAAACTACACAACGTCTTAGCATCTATGATGGTACTGGAGTTTGTTCCACTCATCCACAACTCTATTACCAAACCAGTGCTTTCCTATATCCTTCCTGAATCTGAACTTTTCCAACTTGAAACCCATTGTGCGAGTCCTGTCTTGGCTGGATATTTTCAGCACGCTATTTACATCCCCTTTATTTGTTCCTGTTTTCCATTTATACACCTCAATCATATCCCCCTAATTCTACGCCTTTCTAGAGAGTGCAGATTCAGGGCCCTCAGTCTATCCTCATAGGGAAGATTTCTGATACATGGGATCAACTTTGTCATCCTCCTTTGTACGTTTCCCAGTGCATTTATATCCATTCTGTAATACGGTGACCAGAACTGTGCAGCATAATCTAAATGAGGCCTAACAAAGATATATAGAGTTGTAGAACAACCTGAGGACTTCTATTATTTATACTTCTTGATATGAAGCCAAGGATTCTGTTAGCTTTATTGCGAACACTTATGCACTGTTGTCTTGGCTTCAGATTACTACTAACCAGAACTCCTAAATCCTTCTCGCAATCACAAGTAATAAGATCTACATTATTCAGCTTATATGTGTATGGTTATTGTCCTGCCCAACATTTAGAACTTTGCATTTGTTTACATTAAACTGCATCTGCCACTTCTCCGACCACTGCATCAGTCTATTCAAATCATCCTGGAGTGCTCTAATGTCCTCATTTGAATGAATTGGACGACCTATTTTGGTGTAAATCAGCAAATTTACTTATGTTACTATTTATTCCTCATCTATGTCGTTTATGTAAATTGTAAACAACAGGGGGCCCAAAACTGCCCCCTGTGGAACACCGCTTGAGACGCGCCCCCATTCTGATTTCTCTCCATTTATGCAAACCTCTGCCGCCTATTTGTCAACCATGCCTCTACCCAGGAAAAAAATTTCTCCTGCTATTCCGTGTGCCTTAAGTTTCCTCAGTAGCCTCTGATGTGGAACTTTATCGAAAGCCTTACTGAAGTCCATATACACAATATCATATTCATTACCATGATCTACCTCCTCAAACACCTTAGTGAAAAAGTTAGTAAATTCATAAGACAGAACGCCCCTTAGTAAAACCGTGTTGAGATTCATTAATCAATTTATACTTTTCAAGATGGCTACGAATTGCCTCGGCAATTATTGATTCCATAAATTTACCAACTATGGAGGTAAGGCTTATTGGTCTATAGTTCGAAGCTAAGGACCTGTCACCTGCCTTGTAAATAGGTATTACATTTGCCCTTTTCCACTTGTCTGGCACTATGCCAGTTTGTAGTGATATATTGAAAAGATTTGCCAAAGGTTTGCTAAGTTCTCTTTACATTCCTTTAAAACTCTTGCAAACAGTTCATCAGGGCCTGGGGATTTGTTAGGTTTTAATTTCTTATTTGTCTGAGGACCATGTCACTAGTTACCCCAATCGAGCATAGTCTATTATCTTCCAGTTCTACATAATTTATTATTTCTGGAATTCCCTAGTATCTTCCTGAGTAAAACTGAGAGGAAGTAAGTATTGAAAATTTCACACATATCCTTATCACTGTCCGTGATTTGTCCTGAGTTACTCTTAAGTGGGCCTATCTTGTCCCTAATCTTACTTCTGTATACCTGAAAGAACCCTGGGTTAGCCAGGCATATAAAACTGGCGCTAACACAGGTTTGACGAGAGTGTTCTCACACACTGACATCATCGTCATCTCAGTCATGCATATATCCTTCAACAAATTATAATATTTGTCCTCTACAATGGTTAAGACAGAACTGTGGTAACTGACATTGGTTCTCTCTCTGTTCATATTACGCGCCTTAACACTGGTTAAGTTAGGTTAGGTTAGGTTTGTAGGAAACATGACACGTGTTTCCTGACGCTGGTTTTAGTCATAAGATGACCAACTACTGGAGTTTTTGGTTTAAATACTTAGGTTAAGTTAGTGTAGTGACTGACCTTGGTGGTAGCAGTGTGAACACCGTCAGTAGCAGCAATAGTGAGTGTGTAGTGGTACTGGTCCTCGTGATCCAGCCGACGAGCCAGACTCACCAGGCCGGAGTCCACACCCATGCTGAACCTACCACTCGTCACCCTCTGTGGAGCATCCAGGGAAGCACTTAATGATGTGTCAACAAGCGTGGGCCAAGACTGTTCAACCTGCTACCAACAGATATTAGAAACACTTAAGGAATAAATGAAGTTTTCAAGAGGAGATTAGATCATTATCTCCTTCAAGTGCCAGATCTACCAGGCTGTGATGGCTAAGTGTGCTACCAGGCAGCCAATAATATATACATGCTTGATTCGCAAACGGGCGAACTTTAACAAACATTATATCTCGGTCCACAGCAGGATTCGAATCTGTAACACTTTATCAAAGTGCACAGTACTGTTTACTTTGATACAGTGTGCAGGTTGGAATCCTGCTGTGGACCGACAGATAATGTTTGATTTATATATATATTATGTCGTGCCTATAGGTAAAACTGGTCAATTAGAAAGAACTCATTTAAAATTAAGTCCTTTCTAAAATTTACTCATATACGTTTAAAGATATATTTTTTCATTTATATTAATATAAAAATTAATAATTTTGAACCAGAAGAACCTTAGAAAACATACCTACCCTTATTATAACAAGCGCAATTTAATTTACCTAATGCAACTAAATATATTTTAGATAAATTTACAATAATTTAATAGTAAACAAACACTAAGAAATATATTTTTTTTTCGGTAGGCTCAGAATGATTTTTGCCAAATTATTGCATACAAAAATTTTCGCTTGCCCTATTCGGCAAGAAGAGCGTTGCAATTTAAGCCAAAATCGCAAGTTTTTACCTATTTACCACGACATATATATATATATATATATATTTTTTTTTTTCTTTCAACACGTCGGCCGTTTCCCACCTAGGCAGGGTGGCCCAAAAGGAAAAAGTTTCTCCTTTTACATTTAGTAATATATACAGGAGAAGGGGTTACTAGCCCCTTCCTCCCGGCATTTTAGTCGCCTCTTACGACACGCATGGCTTACGGAGGAAGAATTCTGTTCCACTTCCCCAAGAGGTAAACTTCAAAACAGCCCCACCCTGGTTAAACAGGCAATCAGCAGAAAAGCCTGGCCCCAGGATGGGCTGTCAGGGCAGAAAATTCTCGAAACGGGTCACAGGTATTCTTCGCCAATCAATTTATCAGTTTTCTCATACCCATCGTGTTTATCATTATAAATAATATCTAAAAATAACCTTAAAAATGCAGAAGAGAAATATACATAAGTCTAGAATGTCTTAAAATATATAAATATCTTCTTTCAGTGTAATATATAAATTTTATAAGTTATAAGCTTTAAGCGCTCAGATTATCTCTGGTAATTCTTGTATATTTCTGGCAAAGAAATATATTTAAAGATTTCTGTAATGATTCGGCATTTTAATCAGTTCTAGCAGCTCTGTAGCGTGAACATTTGTGACGCTGAATTTGTACCATTTACCTTTGTGCCACTGACCTTTGTGCCACTGACCTTTGTGCCATTGACCTTGTGCCACTGACCTTCGTCCCACTGACCTTCGTCCCACTGACCTTTGTGCCATTGACCTTCGTCACACTGACCTTGTACCATTGACCTTCGTCCCACTGACCTTTGTACCATTGACCTTCGTCCCACTGACCTTTGTGCCATTGACCTTCGTCACACTGACCTTGTGCCATTGACCTTCGTCACACTGCCCTTTTGTACTATTGACATTCGTCACACTGACCTTGTGCCATTGACATTCGTCACACTGACCTTGTACTATTGACCTTCGTCACAATGACCATTGTGCCATTGACTTCGTCACACTGACCTTTGTGCCAATGATTTTAGTACTACTGACCTTCGCATCACTGACTTTCGTACCATTGATACTGCACCATTTACCTTTTTAGGTGTGAAGGTCAGTGATGCCCGCTGACACTATTCTCAACCTGGTCTTGTGCTTATGGTGGTTATATCAACATAAGTTTATTTCTTTTATTAAAGACTTTACGCAAACAATAAAATTTATATGAATGTAAAATAACCGGAGTTTACAAGATACAGTGAAGTGCCAATAACTGACGTACTGAAACAAACCCGGGTTCATGAAACCCGGGTTTGATGCCATCTCATTCTAGTCTGGAACAATGTTCCAGACTATGGAACTAAACTCTTCTCCAGGCTGAGGAATGACCACCTCAAAACTATGTTTTCTAGGGTGATGGACTGATGACATCGTCTCTACATCTCCACTGCTTCTCACTCTTCTGTGCTCGACTGAAGACGCCTACTGTGTGAACAAAACTTTTCGGAAAAAAGATTCCTAACTATTGCACATATGTCATACTTATCAACCTATAGGTATTGTATACCATTTTAATATTAATTCTCCAGTTATTGTATGTAACTCGACAATTCCACGTTCAATGACTACGCTAGTAGTTTTAAGAACAGACACGATGGTACCCATGAGGCCTGGGAATAGGGAGTCAACGTTCGTGTGTAGTCGTCGAGAGATCAGGCTAGGTAAGGTTTGTCAGAAAACAGGACAAGTGTTTACTGACGCGGGTCTTAGTTATACGATGACCCGCAGCGGTGAAAGGAGATTCGAACCAGTGGAGCCACAATCAAGTGAACACACCTAGGTCGCTCCACACATGCTTGAATATTCGTAAACTTTTTTTTCAATGATATTTTGACGAGGGGTCACACGACAAACAGGATCCATTATTGTCGGGACAGAAATATTTCGTCCATTCTTTTGTTTTTAATTATTAACTCATTTGCTTTAGTTCACCATAAAAAAAACTGCAATATAAAGGTTTGTTTATCAGTCATAATTAAAAAAAAAACAATTAGCGGTTGGATTTTTTTTCGACATTCTTGGAAACGTCGACAATTTCTGTGGAATATTTTTTATCTTTTTTTTTTTGCAATTGTTCCAAAGTTAAATTAAAATTATATTTATGGTCGCACACACGCGCGCGCACACACACACACACAGCCCCGATGGCATGGTGGCTAGCGCTCTTGCTTCACGCACGGAGGGCCCGGGTTCAATTCCCGGCGGGGCCGAAACATTTCGAAGTGTTTCGTACATACACACACACACATATACAACAGGCCTAGTGTCTAATCGACATGTGCCTAGGACAAAATGGTAACTAACACACACCACAACCACAATTAGGTGAGTACACACACACACACACACACACACATTGCATTTTCTTGGACTGCAAGAAGGCCTTCGACACAGTTCCTCACAAGAGATTAGTGCAGAAGCTAGAGGATCAGGCACGTATAACAGGAAGGGCACTGCAATGGATCAGAGAATACCTGACAGGAGGCAACAACTGGTCATGGTACGTGATGAGGTATCACAGTGGGCGCCTGTGACGAGCGGGGTCCCACAGAGGTCAGTTCTAGGACCAGTGCTATTTTTGGTATAGGCGAATGACATGACGGAAGGGATAGACTCAGAAGTGTCCCTGTTTGCAGATGATGTGAAGTTAATGAGAAATCAGATGAGGATCATGCAGGACTACAAAGAGACCTGGACAGGCTGGACACGTGGTCCAGCAACTGGATACTGAATTTAACCTCCCTCTCCCATCCCCAAAATGCAAAGTCATGAAGATCGGGGAAGAACAAAAAGACCGCAGACAGAGTATAGGCTAGGTGGCCAAAGACTGCAAACCTTACTCAAGGAGAAAGATCTTGGGGTGAGTATAATACCGAGCACGTCTCCGGAAGCACACATCAACCTGATAACTGCTGCAGCATATGGGCGCCTGGCAAACCTGAGAACAGCGTTCCGATACCTGGGGTAAGGAATCGTTCAAGACACTGTACACCGTGTACGTCAGGCCCATACTGGAGTTTGCAGCACCAGTTTGGAACCCACACCTGGACAAGCAAGTCAAAAAATTAGAGAAAGTGCAAAGGTTTGCAACAAGGCTAGTTCCAGAGCTAAGGGGAATGTCCTTCGAAGAAAGGTTAAGGGAAATCGACCTGACGACACTGGAGGACAGAATGGTTAAGGGAGACATGATAACGTACAAAATACTGCGAGGAATAGATAAGGTGGACAGACAGGATGTTCCAGAGAGGGGACACAGAAACAAGGGGTCACAATTGGAAGTTGAAGACTCAGATGAGTCAAAGGGATGTTAGGAAGTATTTCTTCAGTCACAGAGTTGTCAGGAAGTGGAATAGTTTGGCAAGTGAGGTAGTGGAGGCAGGACCCATACATAGCTTTAAGACGAGGTATGATAAAGCTCATGGAGCAGGGAGAGAGAGGACCTAGTAGCGATCAGTGAAGAGGCGGGGCCAGGAGCTGTGTCTCGACCCTGCAACCACAAATAGGTGAGTGCACACACACACACACACACACACACACACACACACACACACACACACACACACACACACACACGGCCACTAGCTCATTATACAGCTTGTTAAATTTATTGCAACAACGACCAAAGACAAGCCAATTAAGAGTCATGCCAGGTTAAAATAACTTGTGGCGTACATGACACTCCCCAAGTGAGCTACATAGCAAGAAGACCATTCAAAACAAACCAATAAACTGAAGACGAAATTCAACAGTGTTTCGGAGAGTCCCTGGACCAGCCATCTCTCGACACTTATTACAGTGATCCAGGACTAGCTGAAACGTCGTCTATACTAGTTGTGAACCGTCGTAGCCTCGGCACTGTGACTTGCTGTTCCTGACTGTCACGACAGAGTGCGTGCTGGAGTTGCGTGCTTACCTGTGATGTAGTACCAGAGTGTGTCATTGTCAGGGTCGTGGGCGTTGACGAAGGCTACTAGGTGCCCCGGCGGGTCGGTCTCCATGACGTGGGCGGGTGCCAGGGTAGGTAGGACGGGCGGGTGGTCGGAGGTGTCGGGTACATTGGCCACCCGAACCAACACCCGGGTGCTGGCACTCATCTGAGGCTGCCCGTTGTCTTGAGCCTGGATCTGTGGGCACCAGATGGGTGTGTGTTAGTGGTGTCTCTTACAACGGGGATAAAGGTAATCACTAGCGACAGGTGATAATAGGCTCTCAGCGGGATGAGACTAGCGGGTGATGTATCTCAACCTTCGTGTGTAATCTTGGCTCCTGGGTACGATGTTATGGCGTGCGGAGTAATAACACCATCAGCACGGTGGATGCTGCAGCCGGGAGCCTTTATAACCACACCTACATTACTACTTCATAACATTCAGCACTAATTTCAATTATTAACATGAGCGATGGCCTTTAATGAATATTTTTTTTTCCTTCAGAGGGACGGATTGCATAGAGATCACTAATGTAATTCAATGCTGAAACGAAAATTTCGTAAATTTTCAACACTATCGCTGGGACACCTTCAGTGATTTTTTTTTTTCTATAATTTTGGTTACATTAAAGCGGAAACAACAGGAAATGCATAGTTAACAACTCGGAGCAATTACCGTACGGTTGTGTGGGGGAAAAATTAAAGTTTTGTAAGTTAGATCACCATCTAATTTTCTGGGGATTCTGGGCTAATATCTCAATATTTTATCCTGTCTCACGTCCCACTCCCTCAAATGAGCTCGAGGCTCCCCGGAAGTCCTTGAAAAATAATTCCCTTACCGAACATTGGGATTTTTTTTTTCTGAGTGATGGCTCACTGTTTTAAACAAAAGGCTTTAGAATAAACCAATCAAGATGGAAAAAACTTTTTTTTTTTAAGCAAAATTGGTCATACTACAGTCAGACAATGCTTTGAATATGTGGCTTTGTTCCAGGGTGGTGGAATACACTTAGGCTGTCGTTATACTGATTAGCAATTTTAAATTTAACTAGAAATATTTCGATTGCTGAACGATCCGAGAACGGTATCCCCATAAATAATAAGCCTAGCCTCTTCTACCTCAATGCGTGCAAAAGGAATACCGGAGATTGGTCTTAAAATATGTACTGTGTGTGTGTGTGTGTGTGTGTGTGTGTGTGTGTGTGTGTGTGTGTTTTCTGTAGGTATGAGCACATGTATGTGTGAGAATGTATGCATGTATGTATATATCGTTGTATATATGTATGCATGGAAATGTCTATATATTTACATATATGTATGTACGTTTCTACATGTATATGTATTGTTTGTATGTAGTGTATACGTGTATATGTATGCATGCAGGTATTTATGTATGTACGCAACATTTACGTATATATACATGTACGGATGCATACTTGTGCATGTGTATTTCATATGTATATACATGTGCATGTGTGTCCATCACTACTACTGATATCACCACTATTACCACTTCCACCACCACTATTACCACTACCACCACCACTATTACCACTACCACCACCATCGCCACCTCTACTAACATCAAGTGAATACGTATATTTTGTGAATCTATAACCAATAAAATAAGTCAGTAACTCGGCGATACCTGGAATTGTGATGCATTGACAAATTTGCCCCGACACAAACTAAACTGAATGGATAGTCTCTTAGTCATAAGATGCATCAACCATTAAATACTGAGGCCGTTCAGAAGCCCTGGCGCATATATTTTGATAATGACTAAACGAGAATCGAAATTGCTAACAATTTTATATACAAAATGATCAGATCTTGAATTTCACTCTCCACCGTCACTGAATGAGGAGACAGCTGTTTCAGAACGTCTGAAGCTGAACCACTGAGGCTTTTGGAAGTTATCCCAGCCATTCCAGGATGCTGAGAATGGGTTCAATAACTCTGGACATAGGGCGTCTGCACTCGCCAAATGCTCCCAGAATCTAGTCCACGTTACCGTACACAAGTGATGAAAATTTGAATCCGGTCAGATAAAGGGTTCCCGAGTTATGAGCGAAATAAAGTCGAAGAATAGGAAGAAGGAAAAATACGACCGAATGGGTTTGTTTACGTAATGCAAACAACCACATGTAAAGAAAGATATGTTATTGCCGTCACAGGTTTCCTCACACCGAACGCAAGAATACGTGAATGCTTTTAAACAAATGTGAAAAGTGTTTTATTATTCTCGAAACTCTGGTGACTCGTGTATACTAAATTTGGTAAACCATCCAACCTGTCCACACATGCTCGTAACTAAAAGCAAAATATAACTTAGAGCTACGAGAGTGCATGGATATTATCCATATATACAATATATACAATATTTGACTTACATTTGGGACTGGTAGGCCATTTGCCCAAACCAAAATAGCCTAACCTGAACTAAATGTTACACGATGAAATTTTCATTGTTTATAAAATTTATCCTATATATATATATATATATATATATATATATATATATATATATATACCAGGATTTTATTCATGCTCTCTCGCAGCTGTAATATTTTAATTGTTGGTTTTTGTTTTGTTTACATCCTGTCGACTGCACGAGGTTATTAAGACTGCATACAGGTAAAATGATGCAAGTGCAACAAATGAGGCAACGTTTCGCTCTCCAGGAGATCGAAACGTTGCCACAAAATAATGTCACATTAGTTGCCCTTGTGTCCTTTTATCTAACATATTGTCGGTAATTCTACCCAAATTACTGCACATCACATGTAAACCGCCTATCAAGGATACATTTAATGTATAAACTAGGAATTAAGGTAAACTCTATTGTGTGTACAGTATTACACATTTATCGAGAGATGTGTAACAATGTTAGTATACCTAGGACAGGCTCCTGGGTGTAGACAACACTGTTATGTAGCTTTAGTATAGAGAACTGTATGCTTCACACGTATGGTCGTATGGTCAGCGTCTTTTAAAAAAAAAACTACTACTAATACAAAAATTCTTTCCTCTTAATGTAAATATGCAAGTTAAAATTCCCAAACACCAAAATAATGTATATAGGGGGACACTGAAATCATGTTAATTCTGCACAATTTTACAACGCGATACACACACACACACACACACACACACACACACACACACACACACACACACACACACACACACACACACACACACACACACTCACTCACACACACACTCAAAAATCCGTCTGCGATTAAAGCAGTACGAGGACTAGAGTGGGTACATGTGGTCAAGACCTACCATGAGATCGAAGGTTTTGCCTGGTGTGAAGGCCTTGTTGGTGTACACCTGACCCGTCTTCGGGTGGATCTTAAAGCGACCTTTCTTGCCCTTGCTGGTCTTGATGCTGTAGTCGAGGTCACTGTTGATGCCCGCGTCAGCGTCTCTAGCGAAGACCTTCACAGCGTGAGAGAAGGAGAGAGAGAGAATGATTCTCTGTTGACTGCCACTGACGTAACTCCCAAGCACCTTCACTGGCTTACCGTGATGCACATGGGTACAGTGAATTAGTTTATGTAATGAGGCATAATAATGCCAACAGCCGAAAGAAAATCAATTCAGAGGAAAAGTTGTGGACAAGAGGTTGAGTGGAGTACTTACAAGAGGTGAGCAAACAAAGAAACTCACACTATCATCCACCGACTGCCATATTTATTTGAGAGAAACAACTCTCAGGAGAGAAATTTTAATTTTTAGGAAAATGCCTACAAGGTGATTTTATTAAGGACAGTGTTTAAAAAATATTTTTGAGCAGAAATATATATATATATATATATATATATATATATATATATATATATATATATATATTTGTGCTACCGGATTTAACTATAATTAATAGTTTACAAAGTGGACATTATATTAATTAAAAGTTACCCATGCTACAAAAACCAAAGAAATAAGAGAATTCCATGTTATAAGCAGCCGGCTGAGCCACCAGTCATGCACTCCACTCTGCGTATGTCAATGTGTTGAACAAACCACACTACGTCGTGCTGTAACAAGCCAATATTTACCTGGCATGCACTAAAACAAGCAGATATAAAACAATAAAAATGATCCCCTCGTTCTTTTTGCGAGCTCCGTTCACCTGTCATATAAAGTCAATATTTGGGTTCCTGTTTTTTGTTCTAAGGTGCTGCTGGACACGGGCCCAGCAGCAGCAGCAGCAGCAGCTTCCTGTTGTGGTCTCTCATGTGTGTCACAGGAGCAGGTGTTCCATGTCTGGTAGCCTCACTCAGTCCTACTGGCTAGCTGTGTGTGTGTGTGTAAAAGAATCAACGCAGTGTACCATCACTCACACACACTGGTGTATACATGTCACCAACCTCACGCTTACCTAAGACGATAAAAAATATATACAAAAAAAATATCACTTAATTAAAGAAGGCCTCTTTATGTCCAAATAACTGTGGTATAACTTTCGAGAAGAAATGAACAAAAAGGAGCAAGAAAAATTCTAGGATTGCGATGTTTGTTGTGTTTGTAGAGTGGAGAGTTAGGTTATGATGATGATAATTGATGATTGGTGCTGCTGCCGCCGCCGCCGCCGCCCATATGTATTCGTTGTCTGTAATACATGACGTTATCTTCAACTTTTAACGTGGTGACCAGTAGACAAGCGCAAGGCCTGGGTCACATGACCACGACCTCCGAGTAGTAGTGTTATGTCAAGATCGTTCTGGCGAAATACCTGTTCTGTCTCCTGGCGACTAAAATTACACTGTTTATAACACACACACAAACCATGTTCTCCTTGGCAACTAAGAAACTTTCTCTATCTAATTTTTAATGTTTGTATGATCTTTGATTTTGTTATCTCATCTCCTTGTGTCAAAAATCTCCTGGTTATCATTCCATAAGCCAACCAGGTTATCTTTCTCGTCATTTCAACTTTGTTATTTACCAACAGCAGTTTAAAGTTTGCTCTTTTAAGGCAGCACTTTGATTTTCCAGTTCGTGTTACAGTATAATTTCTTTGCAATATGATTTAGTTTTATCCTCAACTTTTTCCTTTGCGATTTGTGGTTTCGTTAAAGATATCTGATCCTCTGTTTATGCTGTACTCTTGATTTATCCTCGGTTCCTTTGGTTAATCAACGTCATTGCATGACATGTTATTGCTGCCTTCAGGGGTTTGCTTCACATGTCATTTTCTCATTTTCTTTAAAGCCTCGAATCATTGTAATTTGTCATTTCATTCCACTTTTATTTTTACCTGTCGAATCTAAACTGACTCCGTACACCGATTTTTTTTTTCACTTTTTCTCTCTCCTCCGTTTTACTTATTTTCTCATAATTTCATTCCAAACTCATTGTGGTTAAAGTTTTGTATGTGTGTGCGTGAAAGTGTATGGTGTGTGTGTATGGTGTGTGTATGGTGTGTGTATGGTGTGTGTATGGTGTGTGTATGGTGTGTGTATGGTGTGTGTATGGTGTGTGTGTATGGTGTGTGTATGGTGTATGTGTGTTTGTGTGTACACATTTACCTATTTGTGGTTGCCGGGGTCGATTCTCAGATCCTGACCTCGCATCTTGCTACTCTTTTGATTCATTCATTCTTAGCCTCTTGGACCCTATCGTACCTGCCCTTAAAACTATGGAGCCTGCCTTCACTTCCTCATCAAGATCATTCCACTTCCCAACCACCCTGAGATTGAAGAAATACTTCTTAACATGCCAGTGGCTTATCTATGACTTTAACTTCTAGCGGTGTCCTAAAATTCCCGTTTCTAGTCTCTCAAACAGCATTTCCCTTGTCTACCTTATCACGTTCCCTGAGAATTTAGTTTATTGTTATCATGTCTCCCTGATTCTGTCCTCCAATGTAAATAGAGGCAATTCCGTTAGCCTTTCCTCGTAGCTCATGCTCATGCTCAGTTTCTCAAAATGCTTTTTCAGGTGTAGGTTCAATACTGGTGCTGCATACTCGAAAATGGATCTAACTTATGTTGTATAAAGAGCCTGGAATATGACTGTTGACATTCTTTTAGGCCACTCTCGGATTTGCTAGACGAACATAGGCTGAAGAGGTTATTCGGTTGATGTGAGCCTCTGGAGTTATACTGGGCACTGCTCACTTTCAGGTCTTTCTCATGAGTCAAATATGCAACTTCTATGCCCTTAGTCTATACCCTATTTCCGGTTTTCTTCAATCTCCCTTAATCTTCAAAACCTTGAATTAACTGGGGCTGAATTAAAGCAACCACTTATCTAACCTTTGTTGCAATTTCTCCAGATTCCTTTGGAACCTTTCTTTGTCCTCGTATGTTTATATATATATATATATATATATATATATATATATATATATATATATATATATATATATATATATATATATATATATATATATATATTTATGTCGTGCCGAATAGGTAAAACTAGTCAATTAGCAAGAACTCATTTAAAATTAAGTCCTTTCTAAAATTTTCTCTTATACGTTTAAAAATATATTTTTCATTTATGTTAATGTAAAAAATAATAATTTTGTACCAAAAGAGCCTTAGAAAACTTACCTAACCTTATTATAACAAGCGCAATTTAATTTAGCCTAATCCAACTAAATATATTTTAGATAAGTTTACAATAATTTAATAATAAAATAACACAATGAAATATATTTTTTTCGTTAGATTCGGAATGATTTTTGCGAATGTATTGCATACACAAATTTTCGCTTCCCTTATTCGTCCAGAAGAGCGTTGCTATTTAAGCCAAAATCGCAAGTTTTACCTATTCGGCACGACATTATATATATATATATATATATATATATATATATATATATATATATATATATATAAATGAGAAAGAAATATATTTAGTAATAACGTTTAGTTTTCTACCTACTTAAGTGTTAATATGAGGCGACCTGGAACATGCACATGGACACATGCAGAGACTGCATAGTTATACAAAAAACGAAAGTGGAACATTCTAATGTTCAAAATAAAAGGAGCCCCAGAATAAGGCTGAAGCCCTGAGCTTGGAGCAGTGGAGAACATGATTCAGTCCCTGGATCACTGTGCTAGGAGCAGCAGCTGGGTGGAAACCTTTCAGTAAATACATAACAAAAAAGTGACTTGACAACTATTCAGGATACAAATCTTTAGCATTGTGAATTAAATAATAAAATACAAGCACTTTTTTTTATATAAGAAAGAGACGTCGATGTCAAGTAAAATCACCAGCTTTTATATCGATGACTGGAGAGAATCGGAAAAAAAATAGGACTACAAATTACTGAGGGAACTGCCAGGGTTTAAACTCCATATCAAGCCAATCGTAAAACCAGCAAGACAGCTAGTACTAGGACTGACTTGTAATGGGTTAGAACACTGCTCCTTCCCAGACTTGTTTGAATTTGGTTGGGTGAATCTGACTTAACATGATATCTGAAGCAAGCTTGACTTACCATAATTTTATAACACTACGTGTTGTGTCGCATGTCTTGTGTAAACCAAACAATTTGTAAACAGACCACTGAGTGCTCCATTGAAAAACAATTTTATTTGACTCGCGAAATCGTAATGACACGATTGCAAACAAACCATACCACGGGTGGGGTTCGAACCCGCGGTCAGAGAGTCTCAAAACTCCAGACCGTCGCGTAAGCCACTGGGCCACACCATCGCTTAAGCGACGGTCTGGAGTTTTGGTATGGTCAGTTTTATTTCTTAATAATGGAGTTTCTGTGTATAAATTATTATTGCCACTGATGTCAACATTGATAATGTGAATTAACATTTTCATCACGAGGGAAATGTTCGTCAGGAAAGAGGAAGCGTCGCCTACCCAAACACTCCTCCACTTTCTTATCCAGTTACTCAATCGGATAAACAGTATTCAAGACATACATAGATAAATGATAAGTAAAAAAAAAAAGACATCGGGTTTACCCAAATAGAAGCCTCGTATATGTACTTGTAATATATGTGGATCGTTTAGTTTTTACGAAACTCTTTAAGCTAATTTCCGTATATACTGGGAATTATTTAAGTTAGGGTTGGATGGTTAAATTATTTTTTAACTCATTAGCATTTTTAGAGTAATTACTGTTAAACAAGTTAAAATCGCACTACTGATGCTACGTTATAATTTCCAACGTTACTTGTACGTGGATAACGACGCTTGTAATGTTTGGCCTCATCACTCGACTATGAAAACTGAAAATCCTGCTGTTATCCGACAGTTGTGGGTCGCATCCTGGGGGACAACATTAACTTAAGTTGCCTGGAATACTGTGCATACCAGGAGCTTTATATATAGTATGTCAGTATCAGCTAAGTCTGTAATAATTGTATCATGTACTGTGTGTATATATATATATATATATATATATATATATATATATATATATATATATATATATATATGTATATGTCGTGCCGATTAGGTAAAACTTGCGATTTTGGTTTAAATAGCAACGCTCACCTTGCCATATAAGACAAGTGAAAATTTGTGTATGCAATAATTTCGCCAAAATCATTCTGAACATAAAGAAAAAAATATATTTCATTGTGTTAATTTATTATTAAATTAATGTTAACGTATCTAAAATATATTTAGTTGGGTTAGGCTAAATTAAATTGCGCTTGTTGTAATAAGGTTAGGTAGGTTTTCAAAGTTTCTCTTGGTACAAAATTATAAATTTTTACATTAACATAAATTAAAAAAATATATCTTTAAACGTATAAGAATTTTTTTTAGAAAGGACTTAATTTTAAATGAGTTCTTGCTAATTGACCAGTTTTACCTAATCGGCACGACATATATATATATATATATATATATATATATACAGTGGTACCTTGACTTACGATGGTCCCCAAACACACCCTTTTATGTAAGTTTATTTTTTTAAATGCTTTTGTAAGTGTACTTTTAGGGGTCTAAACAGACTAGTCTATTTTACATTATTTCTTAAGGAGATAAATTCGTTTGGTAATGGCACTTGAACAGCATTCTGGAATGAAAAAATATTGTAAGTCGAGGTACCACTGTATATATATATATATATATATATATATATATATATATATATATATATATATATATATATATATATATATATATAAACAAGGATATAGTGCACTAGGCTGGACAAGTCCTCCTAAAATAACTGGTGTTGGTTATTATAACTTCTGTTCGTGTCAGCAATTTTCATTGTTTCTTTATTTTATCTTCGTGTTTGTGTTGTATATAAGATTTCAGTGCCTAGAAAGTATACAATATTTGGTTACTAGCAGGAGCACTGAGTGACCTGGACGGTCAGAGCGCTCCTGCAACTACATCCACCCAGTATCGTAGTCTCTCCAACAACTTTATAAGTGTTATAAAGAATGCAAGAGAAGCAAAACTCAAGTCACAAACAATATAGCACAAAACACACACAGAGTAACATAAAATGTAATGAAGATGGCCGCCACATTCTAGGTAAAGGTCAATAAATTGCATAACAATCATATGCCGCTTAAAATTATCTCCCAAAATATATGTAAAATGCACGATACCAGCATTCATTATCATTTAGATCAAACACGCCTGCTGTAAAGTAATTGCATCCACTGCAGCTCTTGACTGTCAAAAATTAAGGAAAATACATAGATTTTTTTTTTCAGAACTGTTCCTTTGTTGAAGTTACCACTGAACAGTAGCAGACACGTTCCAGTAAGTGTTCTGGTGATAAACTTCCTCTACAAGTAGCAAACTAATTTTGCTTTAGTGTACATAGAATAAGAAAAGAGGGTATTAGTTCCAAACACAAGAACACGAAATGCAAGCAAAAATTGCCTCACACAAGCGAGCTGTGTGATACAGCATTCGCTGTAGATGAAAGACTTCATGCATGACCACCGGGTACACTTAAGTCACAAGAGGTCACGTGGCCTGGCTCAGGAAGCTGTGTGATGGTCATAACATGTGGCACTTACCCGGCAGTAGCAGAGGGGGCAGTGTCAGCCCCAAACCAACCTCTTAACCCAAGCTTAATCTAGTTTACCACCCGGTCCAGTCCACTTTACCACCCGGTCTGGTCCACACGACCACTTGCTGGCCTTCTTTGGAGGCCCACCATCCACACTCCTGCAAGCCTAGTCACTCTACTACCTGCATTAACAACTGATAAGTCTGCTAACTTAACATCCATTCAATACCAAAGCATCTGCTTACTCCTGTCTCTGCTGTTCCACTTTCTTCAGATTCGTTTTTTAGACCTTTATACTAGAAACCAAAAATTAATTCAACACTCTTTTACACTAGTTTAGCCAAGGCATTGACTCGATAGGTGGAGGCCTATTGTGAGAGAAAATACACAAATTTTACCTGCACACAAATTATTAAAAGAAATGTTTATGTCTGGCCTCATACATAAGCATGTTTACCTCAGGCTATTTAAACCAAGCCTGCAAGGTTGCATAAAGGAATGATGCAACATCACTAATAACATATTTGAAAAAAACACTGCGTTATGTGATTATACGTATGACGTTAACGAAACTAAAAAATTCTGTACTGCATATTAATATTTCCACCTGGAAGAATATGCAAGTTCAAGAAGAGAAGCACAGATCGTGTTTGTTGTATATATCAAATGCTTCTAAATTTCGAGGAACTGAGTTTGTAATATAATTTGCTTATCAAAAATTTACGGTAATTGCTTTGCGAGTTCAAGAAGTTTAAAAAATAAATTGAAGTAAAAAAAAAATCTATGGTTATTCTTTTAATTAGGTAATGTTATGAACTACACATATTAAAACAAAAACAATAAATTGTTTACTTTTTTTTGTGTCTCGTTAATGAAATAGGTGGAAAGCGAGTTTCACATTGATGCAGGTGACGGCGCACTCGCCGGTAACCCTCAAATGATTTGCCACTAAGTATCGACATTGACTTGTTTGTATATTCCTGCACTGCCAGTAATGAATGATGTAGTAAATCACAACGGAATGCCAATTACAGCGTTGAAATCAATGTACCTAATTTGTATTAATCGTGAGAGTACCATAACACACACACACACACACATACACACACACACAGAGGCCAAGTGCCTTTGACATCTGGTAACTAAGCCAACCACTCTCTATGGGAGGGGATGGTACCTTAATGCTGTTACAGGAAGTCTGATCTGAAGACCTGGATCCATCCTCTCCTCATTTGCATTGAAAGTCTTTAATCTCTCATTAACAAGCCTCTGTGTGACCTCTGCGGATTTAGTGTTTTCCACCATGACTATAATGAAAATAGTAACACACTGCCCCCTCGAATCTTGCCATGTGTTATAAGAAAAAATATATATATAAAAATAATAAAATACTGACACTCTCAGCAACAGGATATGAGCATTACTAAAATCAACAAATATGTGAACATGCTGGCCGTGCACACACAAAAATACCATCTCACAAGTTCCAGCGTCGCTTGTGCCCCTCTTACCCTGAACAAAGCGTCGTCGTGGGCGGTGATCTGTGTGGGCGTGAAAGAGACCCAGTCCCCCCACGCCCACGCCGACTCACTGCCATCGTCCACAGGGTCGGGCTGCACCACCACCGACACATACATAGCATCAAGGACAGGGAAGCAAAAGGTGTATTTACAGAAGACACACAAGCTTTATGAAGGCAGCAGCTACAGGTTGGTGTGGAAGGAGGGCGTGAGAGCCATGGTGAGTGAGGTCCTCTTGACAAGTGCCATCACCAACAAGGTTACAACACACATACACATCCATACATAATGGAAATATATTATTAATGTAAACAATGTCTTTCAGAGAATGGCACTGCTGGCTCTGCACGCTCAACGGGCCTACACAATGTCTTTCAGAGAGTGGCACTGCTGGCTCTGCACGCTCAACGAGCCTACACACACATTTAATATCTAGGAAATAACGCTGCAAAAAAATGCATTTTAAATTGTCACATACATAATAATTTTAAATTATAATTAAAAGTTTTTCATTCATTATTAAGGAGGTGGAAAGACTTTGGTAGCACCAGTAACACACTTGGCTAATAATAAAGGTAACACTCGATACATTGACTAGTAATGCATAAGGTAGCACTATATAACTGGCTAGTATTTAATAGAATAATACCATCTATATACCTGGCTAGTAATATACATGTATAGAAAACACCATATATATATATATATATATATATATATATATATATATATATATACCTGGCTAGTAATATATAGAATAACACCATCTATATACCTGGCTTGAAATATTTGTACTAGCCAGGAAAGGACACTCCTGGACAATACTGTTGACCTTGGACCACATCTTCGTCCAGGACGCTCCCAAACCTCATCATACATTTCCTCTCAGCACTGCCTGAACAATGAACAGTTCTTGCCAGGGTATTTTGACTGTCATGTTTTCATAATCTAATACCTCTTACACCCAACCCCCTCATTCATTCTTTCACCTCCCACTTGAATTCACAACTTCCCCACCACCACCCCCTTCTCCACTCCACCCTATTTCACTCCATTCATCATATTCCTCGTCATACCTTATACTGCTGCTCTTTTCTCTCCCACAAGTTCTACCATTCTTTCTCGACATTCCAATTTGTTCGGTAAAATTGATCAACATTCGGAAATGAACTAGAGAGAGAAAACATTCTCAAAAATTGTCGACCTGCTTTTAAAAATGAAATTTCTGTCAATGTATTTCACTTAGGGTTAAGGAACATTGTCTTTCAGTGAATAAATCTCTCTCTCTCTCTCTCTCTCTCTCTCTCTCTCTCTCTCTCACATACACATACAAAAGCATAATCTCGACACGCAGTAAGGCTGGAGACGCGAGAATGCTTGGAATTATGGAGACTGGCGGTTTATAAGGTTTATAAAACAACCTGGCTGCTGCTGAGGCACAGTAAAGACAGTTTACACCCAGGTGTGAGTCAAGGTGAAGACTAGTTTACACCCAGGTGTGAGTCAAGGTGAAGACACCAGTTTACACCCAGGTGTGAGTCAAGGTGAAGACACCAGTTTACACCCAGTTGTGAGTCAAGGTGAAGACACCAGTTTACACCAAGGTGAGAGTCAAGGTGAAGACACCAGTTTACACCCAGGTGTGAGTCAAGGTGAAGACACCAGTTTACACCCAGGTGTGAGTCAATGTGAAGACACCAGTTTACACCCAGGTGTGAGTCAAGGTGAAGACTAGTTTACACCCAGGTGTGAGTCAAGGTGAAGACTAGTTTACACCCAGGTGTGAGTCAAGGTGAAGACACCAGTTTACACCCAGGTGTGAGTCAAGGTGAAGACACTAGTTTACACCCAGGTGTGAGTCAAGGTGAAGACTAGTTTACACCAAGGTGAGAGTCAAGGTGAAGACACTAGTTTACACCCAGGTGTGAGTCAAGGTGAAGACACCAGTTTACACCCAGGTGTGAGTCAATGTGAAGACACCAGTTTACACCCAGGTGTGAGTCAAGGTGAAGACTAGTTTACACCCAGGTGTGAGTCAAGGTGAAGATACCAGTTTACACCCAGGTGTGAGTCAAGGTGAAGACTAGTTTACACCCAGGTGTGAGTCAAGGTGAAGACACTAGTTTACACCCAGGTGTGAGTCAAGGTGAAGACTAGTTTACACCCAGGTGTGAGTCAAGGTGAAGACACTAGTTTACACCCAGGTGTGAGTCAAGGTGAAGACACCAGTTTACACCCAGGTGTGAGTCAATGTGAAGACACCAGTTTACACCCAGGTGTGAGTCAAGGTGAAGACACTAGTTTACACCCAGGTGAGTTACGGTGAAGACACTAGTTTACACCCAGGTGAGTCACGGTGAAGACACCAGCTTACACCCAGGTGTGAGTCACAGTAAAGACACCAGCTTACACCCAGGTGTGAGTCACAGTAAAGACACCAGCTTACACCCAAGTTATGGTATATAGTCTTACTCTCTTCTGTCAACCCATCCGCATAACAGCCCAAACAAACATTTTCTCTCTCTCTCTCTCTCTCTCTCTCTCTCTCTCTCTCTCTCTCTCTCCTCCTTCTCCTCTTCCCTCCTCTTTGTTCTCATTCCCAGCTCCACTACCTCCTCGACAAAGGCTATAATATAATGACGTGTGTGTGTGTGTGTGTGTGCGTAACGCTAAGCATATTTTAATCACTATCTTGGGGGATTAAAGTAAATTTATTTTTTGAATTTGATTATCTTGGACCGTGTGCATACTTTTACCTTTTATATACCTTTGAAGAGTTTCGAGTTTTTCTACTCCCGTAGCCCGGCCATGGGCCAGGCTTTTCTGGTGCTTGCCTGTTCACGCAGGCTGTTGCTGGTGGCGGCCCGTTGCCCCACATATCCATCACAGCCTGGTTGGTCTGGCACCTGGTGGAGATACTTGTCCAGTTTCCTCTTAAAGACTTCTACACAAATTTTCTGGCAAGATGTTGAGTAGTCTGGGGCCACGGATGTTGATACAAAGTTCTCTTATTCTGACCACTGCGCCCCTGCTTTTCACTGGGTTTATTTTGTCTTAGATCTGTTAATTTTTGGCATGTCAGTCATGTGACTGGTGCCAGTCTTGTGAGTAGTGCCAGTCTTGTGAGTAGTGCCAGTCTTGAGTGGTGCCAATCACGTGAGTGGTGTGTCATCCGCAGTGAATGCAGAGGTTGCGTCACCACCACCACCAGAGTAAACCACAGTCGGTGGGTCAAACTCAGCTGATATTTCTGATATCAAGTCGGTTTCTGATCAGTTTAGCTGTGGTGCTTACGTTGGACTGCATGCATCTGGTACCAACAGCCTGGCTGATTAGGTCATTCACGGGAAGGACCAGGTTTGGGAGCAGGCCGCGGGGGCGTTGACCCTCGGAATACACTCATGTCAGCGGCTTCGAAAGTTCTACTCTGGATGACCAGCCTGAGGCTAGTCTTCACTGTTGACCAGGTCAACCGTGAGGCTTGGAAAGCCCCAACTCTGTCTGACCGTCTGTCTGTCTCCCCCCCCTCTCTCTCTCTCTCTCTCTCTCTCTCTCTCTCTCTCATCGCCAGCTGAGTCCTCCAGGCAATATGCCCTCCCTGCCTCCCTCCTTCACACATATTAAACAGAGAAGAGAGGTTTAAGGGCTGGACTCATCCTCCTCCTCTCTGGAAGGAAGTCTAATTATCCCCTCTCAGCTACTCTCCTCTTGGCTTAGCTACAACCTCCTCTCCTCCACCCCCATCACCCCCACCTCATCCCCGCCCCAAACCCCCTAGACAACGCTGACGTTGTGAAAAACGTCCGCCTCAATATAAGTATATGCACCACTGTAACTTAGCAAAGAAAATGTTGTAAGCCAGTCCCTGGACTCTATAATCTGTTTTAGCTATCTCTCACTGGATGGGTAAGGAGCGAATTTACCACCTCCCCATTCCCCATTCCAGGGACATGGGGTGAGCACGTTCCACTGCATGGGTACAGCTCACCATCCACATGACACTTGTACTATTCGTCTGTACTCTGATTCCTTTCACGAAGGCGTGAGAGTCCAAACGTCACACTGCCAACAATATACAAGAAAAAGATCACCTAGCAGATCAAGCTTTTATTGAGAAAAAATTTCGACGTATTTAGAGCTTTACCATCGCATCGTTGTGTGGTCCTGTTGTTTGTTTGAATGTCTTGTACCAGTACGATGGCAGTGTGCCCGTGTCTGGGTATGTTGTATGAACAATTCGCTGTTGTTCCAGTATTTGAAAATTATATTTCTATATGTGAATGATTACTTTTTTTTGGGGTGACTATGTTTGAACGAGTCATCCTCGTGTGTGTGTGTGTACTTGTCGTCTTGGTGTGTGTAAGGGCTCTTGAACCGAGGACTTGGAGCCACTTTCCCATTCTCTGGATCAAACCTGATGACCTCTTATTTCCCAAGAGTTATATAAATCACCTTCACAGCCCTCCCTCTCTTCTCCCTCAATTTAATCTCTCTCTCATACACCAGCACAAGGAAAATCGAGAGGAGGAGGAGGAGGAGGATGGGGGAAGAATAATAATAATAATAAGAGGAGGAGAACTTACCCTGAAGAGCGCCTCCCTCTTCCTGGTCTTGCTCCGGGAGGGGACGGTGACGCGGTAAAGCTCCTCCAGGAACTCCGGAGGGTTGTCGTTGACGTCGCTGACGGTGACGAAGACGGGGGTGGTGGAGGAGTGTTCCCCGTCACTCACCGTCACCCACAGCTCATACTCGGACACTTCCTCCCTGTCCAACGGCCACAGCGTCCTCACCAACCCTGCAACAACACATCCTGGTGATTAACACACACACACACACACACACACGCGCACGCACACGCACGCACGCACGCACCCGCAGCCGCAACCCCACCCACCCGACCACCCGCCCAACCTTCCTTCGCAGCATTTATGAATTGATAACTCCCTCTAACTCCTTCTGTCTTGACATTTTCAACCTGTACAATTTCAGTTCGTCTCACCACTCCGGATATTGTTGCCTCTTACGATACCTACCAACTTCCGACATCCATTTCCTCTGTTATTTGATCTCTGGCTTATTTGTATTCATGAATACACTCTGGAAGACCCTCTGGAAGACCCTCTTCCACGTTTTGTTAATAGCGGCGCTTAGCAAGTCCAGGAGATTTTTCAGCATCCTTTCTATTTCTTTTTCAAGCTCGCTTTGCATAAATGTGAGAGTCCTTATAGAACATCCTGCGTGCAGGAGATGTATCCTTATTCCTGTTGTGTGGGGTTTCATGACCTTACTCCTGTTCTCCTGTTGCGTGGGGTTTCTTGTTCTTTGTCCTTTGTCTGTGGCTCCTTGTTCTTACTACTGTTGTATGTCTATTGTATGTGGCTCCTTGTTCTTACTCCTGCTGTATGTGGCTCCTTGTTCTTACTCCTGCTGTATGTGGCTCCTTGCCCTCCTGTTGTGTTGGTTCCTTGTAGCCTCTCTCGCGCGCTAGAGATTCTTTACTCGTGCTGGGCTTATTAACATTCTCATGGCATCTCCGAGCCCACTGTTTTCTTGTACTGTTTTCAAATGTTTCTTCGTACATATAGAAGAACATGCCAACTCACTGTAGGTGTCGCTCATGCCTGTATGCATTATTTACACATGAGGTTCTCAACATATATATACAGTAGTCCACTGGACTATATGGTTTTGAGGTGTATGAGAACAGATGCTCCTTGAAATATTTGGCTATGGGATGAACAGTAAAGGCACTGTTGGTGCCTCTGACATAAGTGCTGATTATAAAATCTTTCGAGTCCGTGTCCATTCTTGTGTTTATTTTTAAACTGATCTACGAGGTCAATCAAGATAACACGAAATAGGTCTCGGTGTCAATTAAGGATCAGCGTGACGAATAATCTTGTTTGTTGCATCGCCAACATTGTCACTGAATGTACTGTTTGCAAGTGTCATTGCAAACAGTTGTGGTTTCATGATGGTACAACGCGAAGATGACCTAAAAGACATCACCCTTCCCTTCCACAACATACACAGTGAGCTCTTAATATCTACCTGTGACCAGTTTCAAGGGCTTTTCTAACCCCGCCTTGTTGATTGCCTGTTTAACCAGGCCGTTTGCTGTCAGCCTGATTGATCCAACACTTGACGGAGGTAGTGATCCAGTGTCCTCTTGAAGATTTTTATTTTCATGTAAACATAAGTTTAAAAAACAAGCGTCAGCCTTTTCAACTAACCAGGAACTTTCCTCCTGGAGTAGTGTTTTCCCCTAAGTAGCTCGTTACCCTCCAATAGCCCGTTTCTTCTTGTGGCACCACCTCGAACACAGCCTACTTAATGGCACCACCTCGAACACAGCCTACTTAATGGCACCACCTCGAACACAGCCTACTTAACAGGGTGATTACGAGCCTGGGGCTAGCTGGCAGTGTGACAATAAGATCAGGAACGCAGGATGAGGCATATTTTGTTTTTTCCAGGTATTCCACAGCCTTTACAGCAATAGGTTACTCAAGAGACGCAAGTGTCTCGTCTCACTTGTCACGGTGCAGAGCAGTGAGTCAGGCATCCCTTTGACGAGATCTGATGGAATCCTTCAAAGACTCTGCCACAAGAACTCTGCCACAAGAACTCTGCCATAAGAACTCTTCACGTTCCAAAAGCTGCTCTAACACATGCCGCCAAGAATTTCTAAGACCTTTTTCATATTTCAAGGAGCCGAGGTTCTAGCACCCGAGATGATTAGCCGCCGCCACCACCACCACTACTACCACAACCACCACCACCACAACCACCACTACCACCACTACTTCTGCAACTTTTTTATTTTGTCAACGTTTCTCTCGCCGTACCGCGGGAGACGGAAAGTCTATAGCCTCTTCGGTCATCAGAATAGTGACTTTCCCGAGCCGACAACTTGATCCGTTTGCATCATCAATACAAGGAGTGGCCAGGCAGATAGAACGTGAATATTCCTCCCCCCTTCCCCTTCAATTCCCCCACACGCGCGCGCGCACACAAACCTCGTATCTCGGGTGAACTTATGACGCGTTCAGAACCCACAATGATCTTTTTTTTCTTTTTAAATTAGACGTGGAGGCAAGTGGTTTTTATTATTTGACGTGCTGTTGGAGTGTGAGCAAGGTAACAGTCATGACATTTATGAAGGGATTCGACTGAAATCGTTTAGCCGGACTTGAGTCCTGGAGGAGAGAAGCCCGCACTCTGAAGGAAGGGGGGAGGGAAGGGTGGAGATGTATATCGGAAGGCTGTCTTGAGCCGTGATGTCAGGACGCTTCTGACAAGACAGTGACTGAATAACGGTCAAGGTGTGTTTTTTTCGGGTCACCTTACCTTAGTGGGAGACGGCCGATGTGTTAAAATATATAATAATAATTATAACTAATAATTTCCGGTCTTCCCCAAGGAACAAGCGTGATCCCAGTCTGTAGACCAACATCAACAATAATATTCGTAACTTTGTTTATCCAGAAGCCTATTACTACTACGATATTACTACTACGATATTACTACTACGATATTACTACTACGATATTACTACTACGATATTACTACTACGATACCTGTCAAGATTTTTTTTATAATGAACTTTGCTTTATTTTACAGTAGAGGAATTTCACGAAGTTTATACATTTCATTACCAACACATTTATGTTTTTTAAGACTGTAATTTTCAGCTGAGGCGTGTCAATAGTGGCACGCTCAATGATGCAATACATTGTAACCAGCGGAGGTAATGTGTTCACCAATAATGGGACAATATTCAGCTTATTACAGTAAGTGGCAGCCTCGAGTGCCCTAACTTACTTACGGGTCACGCTAGCTTTTCGCCAGCTAGCAGAGGCCATCATCTTCGACAGACAACATTTATCATGGAAAGCAGAAAAAAAAAATATGGAAAGTAAACAAAAAAATCATGCAGAGCAAAAAAAAAAAATGTTCATGGAAAGCAAAAAAAAAAAAAAACATGCAAAGCAAAAAAAATCATGCAAACAAACATATTTCATGCAAAGCCAAAAAAAAATTCATGCAAAGCAAAAATTCACGCAAAAATAAAAAAAATCATGGAAAACAAAATTTCATGTAAAGCAAAAAGAGAAAAAATCATGCAAAGCAAAAAAAAAGAGGAAAATCCTCCACATTACGAATATATTTTATAAACAACAGAAAAAAAGACCTCTGAAAGTAATCACATCGATTTGCAAAGTATGCAAATTATATGCGGAAGTTTCTCCCTCACGAGGGATGATGCCATAACACCGGTGAAGGGCTCTTGATCACAGGATCAAGAGCGGACTGTCTGCCACTTTCCTGGAGCACGGGACGACCCATACGGGTTTAACGCTTCCCCGTGGACATAAGAGTGTGAAGGTCCAGCGTACCCTTGTCTCGCCACTTGCGATTTTCTTGTTGTTATTCAGGAGAAAACTAGAATTCAGAACGACCAGTATACATGAATCTCCCAGAATATAGACTACAGTAGACTGTCGGTCTCCTCAACAATAGACTACACTAGGCTGGGGATGTGTCGGTCTCCTCAACAATAGACTACAGTAGACTGTCGGTCTCCTCAACAATAGACTACAGTAGGCTGGGGATGTGTCGGTCTCCTCAACAATAGACTACAGTAGGCTGGGGATGTGTCGGTCTCTTCAACAACAGACTACAGTAGGCTGGGGATGTGTCGGTCTCCTAAACAACAGACTACAGTAGGCTGTTGATGTGTCGGTCTCCTCAACAATAGACTACAGTAGGTTGGGGATGAGTCGGTCTCCTCAACAATAGACTACAGTAGGTTGGGGATGTGTCGGTCTCCTCAACAATAGACTACAGTAGGTTGGGGATGAGTCGGTCTCCTCAACAATAGACTACAGTAGGCTGGAGATGTGTCGGTCTCCTCAACAACAGACTACAGTAGGCTGCGGATGTGTCGGTCTCCTCAACAACAGACTACAGTAGGCTGCGGATGTGTCGGTCTCCTCAACAATAGACTACAGTAGGCTGGGGATGTGTCGGTCTCCTCAACAACAGACTACAGTAGGCTGCGGATGTGTCGGTCTCCTCAACAATAGACTACAGTAGGTTAGGGATGTGTCGGTCTCCTCAACAACAGACTACAGTAGACTGCGCATGTGTCGGTCTCCTCAACAACAGACTACAGTAGGCTGGGGATGTGTCGGTCTCCTCAACAATAGACTACAGTAGGTTGGGGATGTGTCGGTCTCTTCAACAACAGACTACAGTAGGCTGGGGATGTGTCGGTCTCCTCAACAATAGACTACAGTAGGCTGGGGATGTGTCGGTCTCCTCAACAATAGACTACAGTAGGCTGGGGATGTGTCGGTCTCCTCAACAATAGACTACAGTAGGCTGGGGATGTGTCGGTCTCCTCAACAATAGACTACAGTAGGCTGGGGATGTGTCGGTCTCCTCAACAATAGACTACAGTAGGCTGGGGATGTGTCGGTCTCCTCAACAATAGACTACAGTAGGCTGCGGATGTGTCGGTCTCCTCCAGACAAACAGACTACAGTAGGCTGGGGATGTGTCGGTCTCCTCAACAATAGACTACAGTAGGCTGGGGATGTGTCGGTCTCCTCAACAATAGACTACAGTAGGCTGGGGATGTGTTAATCTCCTCAACAATCAATCGTAGCAATTTCCTTTTTTTTTTTTTTGCATTTCATTAACATTATTCTTACATCGTTAATCGGAAACTGCAAAATTTAAAACCTGACAACATTCAACGATGCTGAGCGGTTAGTTAACTGTCTAGTTACTTAGTAAACTCGTTTAAACACTTTATACATCGTTGTCCCTCGCGTTTAACTCGTGTTTACAATCTTTCATTTAAGTGAATGCACACACATCTTTCTTGATGTGTATGCAATAAGCGCAGAAGTGTATATTTGATGGGTGTATATTTCTGTATGAATACACTTCGTTTACTTCTATTTCCCTTCAATCAACCTCCCATCTTTGTGTCCGTGCGGGTTATTACTGAGCACTGACAAGTGTTCATGACACCTGACTCATTCAGTGGATGTTTTAATAACAACGTTTACGAGTACCAGTGTCTGGTGTTGCGGTGTTGACACTGCAGCCTTGATGACCCTCGGGGGTGGGGAGGAGGGGAGGGTCTGCAAATCTAACCTAACACACCGACTGTTAGGCCAAAACACACGACTACCGCCACATAACAATGTATCCTCACGCAGTGCCAAGTGATACGCATTCTTTCCGCGTTGCCTTGCTCACTTTCCCCATTTCACACCTTCCTTTAATGGAAAATGTAATGGAAAATTCATAGTAAATTTTGGCTGTGAAGGCGGAGGGTGGGGAGCCTGCCCTCCACCCCCTACCTTCCCCTCCTCTCCCCTCCCATATCCCCCAAGTTCCTCATCACGTAGAGAACTGTGTAAATAGAGTGTGGAGAACTGTGTAAATAGAGAGTGTGGAGAACTGTGTAAATAGAGTGTGGAGAACTGTGTAAATAGAGAGTGTGGAGAACTGTGTAAATAGAGAGTGTGGAGAACTGTGTAAATAGAGAGTGTGGAGAACTGTGTAAATAGAGAGTGTGGAGAACTGTGTAAAAAGAGAGTGTGGAGAACTGTGTAAATAGAGAGTGTGGAGAACTGTGTAAATAAAGTGTGGAGAACTGTGTAAATAGAGTGTGGAGAACTGTGTAAATAGAGAGTGTGGAGAACTGTGTAAATAGAGTGTGGAGAACTGTGTAAATAGAGAGTGTGGAGAACTGTGTAAATAGAGAGTGTGGAGAACTGTGTAAATAGAGTGTGTGGAGAACTGTGTAAATAGAGTGTGTGGAGAACTGTGTAAATAGAGAGTGTGGAGAACTGTGTAAATAGAGAGTGTGGAGAACTGTGTAAATAGAGAGTGTGGAGAACTGTGTAAATAGAGAGTGTGGAGAACTGTGTAAATAGAGAGTGTGGAGAACTGTGTAAATAGAGAGTGTGGAGAACTGTGTAAATAGAGGTGTGGAGAACTGTGTAAATAGAGTGTGGAGAACTGTGTAAATAGAGGTGTGGAGAACTGTGTAAATAGAGTGTGTGGAGAACTGTGTAAATAGAGTGTGTGGAGAACTGTGTAAATAGAGTGTGTGTGAGAACTGTGTAAATAGAGAGTGTGGAGAACTGTGTAAATAGAGTGTGTGGAGAACTGTGTAAATAGAGAGTGTGGAGAACTGTGTAAATAGAGTGTGTGGAGAACTGTGTAAATAGAGTGTGTGGAGAACTGTGTAAATAGAGTGTGTGGAGAACTGTGTAAATAGAGGTGTGGAGAACTGTGTAAATAGAGAGTGTGGAGAACTGTGTAAATAGAGTGTGTGGAGAACTGTGTAAATAGAGTGTGTGGAGAACTGTGTAAATAGAGGTGTGGAGAACTGTGTAAATAGAGTGTGTGGAGAACTGTGTAAATAGAGTGTGTGGAGAACTGTGTAAATAGAGGTGTGGAGAACTGTGTAAATAGAGTGTGTGGAGAACTGTGTAAATAGAGTGTGTGGAGAACTGTGTAAATAGAGTGTGTGGAGAACTGTGTAAATAGAGTGTGTGGAGAACTGTGTAAATAGAGAGTGTGGAGAACTGTGTAAATAGAGTGTGTGGAGAACTGTGTAAATAGAGTGTGTGGAGAACTGTGTAAATAGAGTGTGTGGAGAACTGTGTAAATAGAGAGTGTGGAGAACTGTGTAAATAGAGAGTGTGGAGAACTGTGTAAATAGAGGTGTGGAGAACTGTGTAAATAGAGAGTGTGGAGAACTGTGTAAATAAGAGAGTGTGGAGAACTGTGTAAATAGAGGTGTGGAGAACTGTGTAAATAGAGAGTGTGGAGAACTGTGTAAATAGAGAGTGTGGAGAACTGTGTAAATAGAGTGTGTGGAGAACTGTGTAAATAGAGAGTGTGGAGAACTGTGTAAATAGAGTGTGGAGAACTGTGTAAATAGAGGTGTGGAGAACTGTGTAAATAGAGTGTGTGGAGAACTGTGTAAATAGAGAGTGTGGAGAACTGTGTAAATAGAGAGTGTGGAGAACTGTGTAAATAGAGAGTGTGGAGAACTGTGTAAATAGAGAGTGTGGAGAACTGTGTAAATAGAGAGTGTGGAGAACTGTGTAAATAGAGTGTGTGGAGAACTGTGTAAATAGAGTGTGTGGAGAACTGTGTAAATAGAGGTGTGGAGAACTGTGTAAATAGAGAGTGTGGAGAACTGTGTAAATAGAGTGTGTGGAGAACTGTGTAAATAGAGAGTGTGGAGAACTGTGTAAATAGAGAGTGTGGAGAACTGTGTAAATAGAGTGTGTGGAGAACTGTGTAAATAGAGTGTGTGGAGAACTGTGTAAATAGAGAGTGTGGAGAACTGTGTAAATAGAGAGTGTGGAGAACTGTGTAAATA
Organism: Cherax destructor; assembly: GCA_009830355.1. NCBI lineage: Eukaryota > Metazoa > Arthropoda > Malacostraca > Decapoda > Parastacidae > Cherax > Cherax destructor. Next base: position 135,729 of record WNWK01000740.1, on the reverse strand, counting down.
GAGTGTGTGGAGAACTGTGTAAATAGAGTGTGTGGAGAACTGTGTAAATAGAGTGTGTGGAGAACTGTGTAAATAGAGTGTGTGGAGAACTGTGTAAATAGAGTGTGTGGAGAACTGTGTAAATAGAGTGTGTGGAGAACTGTGTAAATAGAGAGTGTGGAGAACTGTGTAAATAGAGTGTGTGGAGAACTGTGTAAATAGAGTGTGTGGAGAACTGTGTAAATAGAGAGTGTGGAGAACTGTGTAAATAGAGTGTGTGGAGAACTGTGTAAATAGAGTGTGTGGAGAACTGTGTAAATAGAGAGTGTGGAGAACTGTGTAAATAGAGAGTGTGGAGAACTGTGTAAATAGAGTGTGTGGAGAACTGTGTAAATAGAGTGTGTGGAGAACTGTGTAAATAGTGGGGGAAATGTCTCATTACAACAAGTTCTTTTAAAGAACACTGACCTTGAACTGTTTTTGTTTACTTTTCGTGTAACTGTTTTATCTAATTTTGTTACTAATATATTCTATATAATACTTCCTCTTCTGTTATCATAGTGATGCGTGTGTGTGTGTGTGTGTGTGTGTGTGTGTGTGTGTGTGTGTGTGTGTGTGTGTGTGTGTGTGTGTATGTGTGTGTGTGTGTGTGTGTGTGTGTGTGTGTGTGTGTGGTGTGTGTGTGTGTGTGTGTGTGTGTGTGTGTGTGTGTGTGTGTGTAGGTGTATATTTACAAGTGGCGTTTAGGGGTGACTTCTATAGAGATGTGTTAGAGACGACATGGTCAATCAGGTTGTTGGTGTTGTGACTCGCAACATTTGAAAGCTGGTGTCACACTATCTGTTGTTCCATTGGCTGTCAGTTCCCTGTCTCAAGTATCTTAACACTCTACACTTATGCGTCACACAGGTTTTCACCTACTTTCCCCTCCCCCCTTCTCACGGCACTGGGCCACCTTGACGTACTCGTGTGTACTTGCGTGCATGTGTGCATGCATAAGAGCGTGCGTGCGAGTGCTTGGGCTTGGGAGCTAATGACCTGGGTTGTCCCTGGGGTTGTTATAACATTAAAGCAGCAGTGATCTGATAGTGGGAAGTCAGGCGAGTCTTGTAATTTAATGAATAATAGACAAGTTTCTTCACTGAAAATTACCGTCCGTAACAAAAATCAGCGCCGCTTTTTTGTTTTTGGAAATGGAAGTCTTCTCGCCTAACTTCCAATTAATTTTTTTTTATCTAATTTCGATTTTCTTTGGGTTAAAACTTTTAATCATTGTTATTTTTTTTAAATTTAAATAAAATGACCCACAGTTTTCCTCCGATAACAGCGAAATATTTACAAGAAAATTACGCAAAAGCCCTTCAATTACGGACCGAACAATGTTTATCTGGAAGAAAATAACACTGGGTGTTTTACGAGAAGGGCCAGTGAAGGAATGTGTGTTGACCGTCTTCCGTGAGGCTCCGGGCGCTGATTTTTATCTTCGGGTGAAGGCGCTCCAACGCCGGTATAATGAAACACATTACATCTTCGTCTTCATCAAAGCTTGAGCCTCGAAGCTGGCAATTACCTCTCCCAGATCACTCGGCTCATTTGAATAATTACACCGATGGCGAGGTTTTGTAGGAGCCGTGGTGTAGAATAATCTGCACCGAGGTAGAGAACCATCCATTCTCCGTGCGCGCTCAGTACAGAGGAATTCTTGAGCGCTGTGACCTACCAAGGTAGGGTGACCCCACGCTGACAATATGATTATCCAATATCCACAAACTATAACACTTTATATAATGTATATATATATATATATATATATATATATATATATATATATATATATATATATATATATATATATATATATGTCGTGCCGATTAGGTAAAACTGGTCAATTAGCAAGAACTCATCTAAAATTAAGTCCTTTCAAAAAATTTCTCTTATACGTTTAAAGATATATTTTTTCATTTATGTTAATGTAAGAATTTATAATTTTGTACCAAGAGAAACTTTGAAAACCTACCTAACCTTATTACAACAAGCGCAATTTAATTTAGCCTAACCCAACTAAATATATTTTAAATACGTTAACATTAATTTAATAATAAACAAACATAATGAAATATATTTTTTTCGTTATGTTCAGAATGATTTTGGCGAAATTATTGCATACACAAATTTTCACTTGTCTTATATGGCAAGGTGAGCGTTGCTATTTAAGCCAAAATCGCAAGTTTTACCTAATCGGCACGACATATATATTATATAATAATCAAAAGTGGACGGGGGTTCAAACTGAGAATGAAAAAAACAGATCCTGAATAGCTATATTTGCGTTGTGATTATGATTTATGTAATATGAAAGTGAAATGGTCAGGACAGTAGCAGATTGGTACTGACAGTGTAAATTTGCTTTATGTTATAATATTTTTAAATGCACTGAAGAACCAAAAGGTTCTAGTGCATTGCAAACATAACAGCACAGCGACAAGAATGTAGCACCCTCTGGGCAGTATCTCGGGTCTTGTAAAGCCACCCTTTTGTGATACTGTTTCTGAGGTGAAAATTAAAGCAGCCTGCAAGCGTTTACGCTTCCGGATGTCTGGTTCCTTAACCAAGCAGGTGTCGCTCCACTTCATCAGGTGGCTAGCGTTCCGCTGCAACAAGCAAGCACTGTAAGACTATCACACATGCGTAAATATGTTTGTGCGCCTCTTTAAGTTTCGCGGAGGGCACTTTTTGACATCATTTTTTTAGATGAAATATATCATTGCGCTTTTAAACGAAACTGGTGATAATTTACGATTTTTCGGAATATTAACTGTTTACAACTAAAATTAAAATATATTGGCTAAAAATGCATTATTTTAGATTTTATTATACACTTCATATGATTATTTTTTTAAAATACGTGAAATACTAATGTACTCCTTAACACAGACATTACATGAGATAAACTACTCCATTGACTGGTTTGAGAGCTGCACCACTCCCAGCACCCTGATTGCCATTCCCAGTGCTGAGAGCACCACTCCCAGCACCCTGATTGCCATTCCCAGTGCTGAGAGCACCACTCCCAGCACCCTGATTGCCATTCCCAGTGCTGAGAGCACCACTCCCAGCACCCTGATTGCCATTCCCAGTGCTGAGAGCACCACTCCCAGCGCTGCCCTCTGGGCTTTAATGGCTGCTGTTGGCCTTAATCTGTAGTCTTCTTTAAAATTAATTAAATCTGTCTATTTGTGTAATGCAGATATTAACGTTTAATTTAATTAACTGTTACTCCAGTAATCTTCATTATATTAATTTTCAATATGTATATTGCTTCATTTTATTCTATTATTAGATCATTATATTGCTGTCTTTTATCTCGCTGCAGATCCTAGGCATCCATTAACGTTGCGCAAGTTTTTATTAAAGAACTACATATACTATATTATATATATATATATATATATATATATATATATATATATATATAATATTTAATATATATATATATTTTATTTATATATATAAAATAACTTTGTAAATGGTTCAAGTCAGAGCGAAACGTCGTGGTAAATTCCTCCTCTCCTATGTGTGGGTTATATTTGTGTATTGTTCCAGTCACGGTATTGTGTCTTTTTTATTTAGTGAAGCACATTTTCTAGGTTCCTAAGTGAGGTGACTCCTTTAAGTTTGATCACAAGTGTAAAATAGCACTGCAACAAGCCTACTGGTCCATGCTAGGAGACCCGGCAGTTTATCCACTATCAACCGTACTGTCAAACGTATAAGAGGAGTAACAAGCCAAACAAAAAAACATAGATGTAAGGAAACTCTATTTCAATAAAGCTATACACTGGGAGGACAACTCAATTGTCAAACTTTTAAAAGGAATGATGCAGATAAACTTTGTTACCCAACCTATAATAATAGTAATAAGATGTCAACAAAACTAAAGAAAGATGTTTAGACCCAATTTCAGCACTGCTACTAGCTACGCATTTAAGGCTGTTTTCCAAATTCATAAGAATAAAAAAAAAAACGTACTGAAATGCGCATGTTGCAGCTCCATTGAAACTCTTCGTACAAAAGGCGTTTTTTCAGTTCAGTGTATATCTAGTTACTCACTTTATAGATTTGCCAAGATGATTTAATCTAGGCATCATCACTGAAGGTTCTTCCAGGCGGCCAGAGCAAAATTAATGCCTGGCGTCATTTAAAAATTGTTTTTTTCGGTATTAATCTTGTGTAGTCTATGTAGTCAGCTCTAAGACTTTTGAAGACAAAAACACAACTTGTAGAAGAAGCTTTTACTGTTTTAAAATTTCACCTACAGAGCTTTATAGAGTCTTATAGAGATTGAAAATGTGAAAATAACAAGTCCCAGACCGATGATGGTACTAGAGAAGCACAGCAGCAGACCTACTGGTCAACACTAGGTTTTGGAATCTCGTCTAATAACATTGTTATTCGTGTATTATTCAATGAAATTTTGTGGGCTAATGACCGCTGCTTCTAAGCATTATATTTTAGTTCTGTTCCATATGAATGCACGTCCACAAATGCCTGTACGTATGAATCTGTACATCATCAGTTAGAGATAACCCTTGTGGTTTAGCGCTTCTTTTGATTATAATAATAATAATCAGTTAGAGACGTAAAGGCCAGTTTCATTACAACCCAATTAAGCATAAAAAGAGCCCTTGTGTGAGGGTTTGATCTTCAAATATTCCAAGGTGATGCCTGTGACATACTTGTGACTGATTACAAGGATCCTTTGACCCTTACCTGTGCTGGGGTTGATCTTGAAGTGGGCCAGTTGGTTGCCCTTGGTGATGGCGAAGGAGAGGTTGGAGGGGGAGAGGTCCCCGTCGGAGGCTCTGAGGGTGATGACGGAGGTTTCGGGAGGAGAGTTCTCCGCCACGTACGTGTGGTAGGATGGTTCCTCCGACTGTGGGATGTGGTCGTTCACGTCCTCCACTTCCACGTACACCTGCGGCAAGAAAAGAGAAAGTGGTTAGTTACGTACACCTGCGAGGGTAAAAAAGGACAACGTTCAGAGCAGTTAAGAGAGCACTGGGAGGGAGGGGACACTTTACGCTCTATGCGTATGATAGGTATGATAGCATTTATTTCTATCGGGTGTTTATGCTAGTTGCTTTTATCGTTTGTTACTTCTGTCCTTGTTATTGTGGTGCATATTTCTGTGGCTATGAATGCTGAGTGACACACGAGGCTACTCAGCCTTCATGTCTACTACTATTTATTACTAGTATCTGCTACTACTACTACTACCTACTACTACCTGCTTATACTGCTAATGCTGCTACTACTAAAACTACCTACAGCTACTACAACGTACAACTACGCCTTCAAGTCTTGAACATGTACTCATTGGAGCGGAGGAGAGAGAGATACATGATAATATATACCTGGAAAGTACTAACAACATACTGGAGTGAGAGATATGGGAGGAAGTGTAAAATAAACCCAGTGAGGAGCAGGGGTGCGGTGGGGACAATACGGGAGCACTGTATTAACATCCGGGGTCCCAGACTATTCAACATCTTACCAGAAGATATCCGAAACACGGCTGGAACCAGTGTAGAAGCCTTCAAGAGGAAACTGGACAAGTATCTTCACCAGGTGCCAGATCAACCAGGCTGTGATGGATATGTGGGGCAGCGGGCCTCCAGCAGCAACAGCCTGGTTGACCAGGCAAGCACCAGACGAGCCTGGCCCATGGCCGGGCTCAGAGAGTAAATAAACTCTCGAAACTCTTCAAAGGTATATCAAAGGTATAACTACTACTACTACTACTACTGAAATACTCACAAGGTGATGAGCACACAAGAACGACTCATTATCCCATCAGTACTTGAACAACAAATGGAAACTGAGGAAAATTTTGTCGAGTCAGGCTGTGTTGAACCCTTCAAGGTTCAACGAAAAGACCAGAGCCTCCTCGTTGAGCCTGCAGGCTCGTTGGATACGCAAGCCCGAGTCCCAGCCGGGGTCTGCTCAACGAGGTCATTGACATGAGGACTGAAATATGACTTTCCGAAGTTTATGGCTTCGTTGGTGCATGATACATGAAATTTGTGGCACTTGAGGTATGCCTGCAATCAATGGTACTCTGAGGAAGTCAGCGCACAGTGCCTGTCACAGAACTTGTGTTTGACCCGAGGAGCATGGTACCTGGGGTGTGTACATGCTGGTATACGGTACCTGATACATGCTACTTAGGGGCATGTATGTATATCCTTGGAGGAGGTAGTGATTCAGTTTCCCCTTGAAAACTTCTACAACTGTTGCAGCAATAATTCTGATATCTACTGGTAGCAGGGTGAAGAGTCGCGGGGCAAGGATGTTGACAAAGTGTTCTCTCATTGTGACCATGGCTCTTATTTTTGAATGGGTACATACACCTCTCGTGTCTCATTCCACATCCCCAATCTACACACAGTGGAGATTGGGGATGTGGCCGGTCTGGTTTGCTATGGCTCACTGATTACTGTCTTCAGCGAGTACTACTACCCAAGGCAGTGAGAACAGCCACAACGAGTGCCATTTCCCAGGGAAGTGTCACCTCCCTGGGAATTAATAGTGCTTCACACTCTCAGCATCATTAATGTTAAAGATTATAACTCTGGGAGATGAAAATCATAATTTACGCTTCTGAGTTAATAAATGTGTCAACCTGAGGTCTTTAGTAATATTAATTACTCTCCTGCTGGAAGTCATGATACACGCTACACCCAGCCACCAAGCCATGATACATGTTACACCCAGCCACCAAGCCATGATACATGTTACACCCAGCCACCAAGCCATGATACATGTTACACCCAGCCACCAAGCCATGATACAGTTACCCAGCCACCAAGCCATGATACATGTTACACCCAGCCACCAAGCCATGATACATGTTACACCCACACCAAGCCATGATACACTACCCCAGCCACCAAGCCATGATACATGTTACACCCAGCCACCAAGCCATGATACATGTTACACCCAGCCACCAAGCCATGATACATTACACCCAGCCACCAAGCCATGATACATGTTACACCCAGCCACCAAGCCATGATACATGTTACACCCAGCCACCAAGCCATGATACACACTACACCCAGCCACCAAGCCATGATACACACTACACCCAGCCACCAAGCCATGATACATGTTACACCCAGCCACCAAGCCATGATACATACTACACCCAGCCATCAAGCCATGATACATGTTACACCCAGCCACCAAGCCATGATACATGTTACACCCAGCCACCAAGCCATGATACATGTTACACCCAGCCACCAAGCCATGATACATGTTACACCCAGCCACCAAGCCATGATACATGTTACACCCAGCCACCAAGCCATGATACATGTTACACCCAGCCACCAAGCCATGATACACACTACACCCAGCCACCAAGCCATGATACATGTTACACCCAGCCACCAAGCCATGATACACACTACACCCAGCCACCAAGCCATGATACATGTTACACCCAGCCACCAAGCCATGATACATGTTACACCCAGCCATCAAGCCATGATACACACTACACCCAGCCACCAAGCCATGATACATGTTACACCCAGCCACCAAGCCATGATACATGTTACACCCAGCCATCAAGCCATGATACACACTACACCCAGCCACCAAGCCATGATACATGTTACACCCAGCCACCAAGCCATGATACATACTACACCCAGCCATCAAGCCATGATACATACTACACCCAGCCATCAAGCCACGATACATACTACACCCAGCCATCAAGCAATGATATGTATCGTCTAACTCGGAAGAAAAATGTTCAGAAAACAGATGCACACACATACCTACCGACATGGGTGTGATATATTAAACACACACACACACACACACACACACACACACACGCATACACACACGCATACACACACACACGCACACACACATACACACACAGTGTGAGAGGTAGTAAACAGATGGAATTCCTCCGGAAGTATGTGTAGTGGATATAACTTTAAAATATGGAATCAAATGACTGAATTCCGAAGAGGAAGGAACGAGCAATGCCAGCTGAAGTAGAGACTGAGTCCAGGAACTAGAAATCAACCCTCGTAGACAACTAAGCAATATTTTGTCAATTTCTGAGGGTGTTCCCTCATACCGGTCGCTGTAAGAGAAGACACAAGCTTCAGTGTATCCGAACGTGTAGGTTATGTCCAAGAGATATATCATAAAAGTAAATTGTATAAAACAGTAATATGGAAGACAACAACCATGTCGTATTAAAGAAACCGTACCACGAGTGGGGCTTGAACTCGCGGTCAGGGAGTCGTAAAACTCCAGACCGACGCGTTAGCCACTGGACTAACTAGATATATTTATACACCATAGGAAGGTTAGCATAGGCACCACTGTGACCACAATGCCGCGGGTTCTATCCCCGCCCGTGGTATGGTTTGTTTGCAATCGTGTCACTACGATTTCGTGAGTCATGTATTAAGTGTCAGTCGGAAGCCCGCAAAACTGGTTTTTTTCCGTTGCATAAACACGTAAGATAACTTTACTTATTTAAATTCAGTATACATTTTCTTCTTTCCTGCATGTCTGGTATTAGTTCTTATTCCTGGAACATTTCCCTTCAAATTTATGCGAATTGCTGTAATACCGGGACGCCGGGGCGATCATCCCAGGAACCAGCAACATGTATAACAAGATATCCAATCCACACACACACAGACTACATGTTCGCTCAGTCCGATGCCGTCCGTACGATAGAGCGACGTCGACAGAACTCAGGGTTGTCGACCAAAGTTGTCTAGGAGGAGGGGGGGCCAGGAGCTAAGTCTCGACCACCCCACAAACACAAATACGAGAGTACACAAAACAGGTCGAGTGTCTATCGAAAAGTGCATTTAACAAACGGTAACTCTCTCTCACACACACACACACACACACACACACACACACACACGCATGCGCGCACACGCACGCACACGCACGCACAGAGAAAACTGAAATTGTAGACAGCCTGTACTATCTGCATAGACAGCCTATGCTGTCTGCCAGCCGAGCGAAATGTAGGCTGTAAGCCTACATGCCTAGTTCCCATAGTTTCCCCCAGAGGCCAGGCCTCTCGGTGGGCAGGCCACTTCAGCCTGCTCTCACTTCTCGTCCAAACATCTTAGAGTCAATAAGGCCTACTCCTCTCTCTCTCGCAGCCTGGGCCCTCGTGGCCCAGGGCACTAACACACTGCCTGTGTATCCTCACGTTATCGCCAATAAAGTAAGAAGCCTCCGAAGCCTTATCATTCATTCCCGTTACCAAGGACGACACAATAACCTTTTCATTATAAAATTACTTTCAGAGTTTACTGTAGTTGAATTATTAATTTAAGAGTATCATTTTATTGATGACGGACAACACTGGCAGGTTGATGAACAAGACACATGTGCAACACTGGCAGGTTGATGAACAAGACACATGTGCAACACTGGCAGGTTGATGAAAAAGAAACATGTGCAACACTGGCAGGTTGATGAATAAGACACATGTGCAAGACATGAGTATCTCACCTGCACAAGAGGCTTCTTCAGTTGAAAACAGGCGAATGTATCACTGGAGACTAGTAGTAGTAGTAGTAACTATGGACGTGAGTAGTCCGTCACCCTGACGGACTACTCACGTCAACACCACCGCTATAGCTGCTGCTATTGTTGTTTCCAGTGTTAAGTTCGCTTGTATTCGACTGAATAAGTCTGTTGTTGTTCAGGTGATAGGCACCGGCAATAAATATTCTCAGGTGCTGCACACGTCTTCCTCATTAATTTAAAAGAATTAAAATAAAAGCAGTAGACTTTTCCCGTAGACTTGTGCAAATTTCTTCCCATCGCCTCGATCACCACTTAGTCGTTCACCTGTAAGGTCACCAGATTAGTTTGTCACTTAGTCGTTCACCTGTAAGGTCACCAGATTAGTTTGTCACTTAGTCGTTCACCTGTAAGGTCACCAGGTTAGTTTGTCACTTAGTCGTTCACCTGTAAGGTCACCAGATTAGTTTGTCACTTAGTCGTTCACCTGTAAGATCACCAGGTTAGTTTGTCACTTAGTCGTTCACCTGTAAGGTCACCAGGTTAATTTGTCACTTAGTCGTTCACCTGTAAGGTCACCAGGTTAGTTTGTCACTTAGTCGTTCACCTGTAAGGTCACCAGGTTAGTTTGTCGCTTAGTCGTTCACCTGTAAGGTCACCAGGTTAGTTTGTCACTTAGTCGTTCACCTGTAAGGTCACCAGGTTAGTTTGTCGCTTAGTCGTTCACCTGTAAGGTCACCAGGTTAGTTTGTCACTTAGTCGTTCAACTGTAAGGTCACCAGGTTAATTTGTCACTTAGTCGTTCACCTGTAAGGTCACCAGGTTAGTTTGTCACTTAGTCGTTCACCTGTAAGGTCACCAGGTTAGTTTGTCGCTTAGTCGTTCACCTGTAAGGTCACCAGGTTAGTTTGTCACTTAGTCGTTCACCTGTAAGGTCACCAGGTTAGTTTGTCGCTTAGTCGTTCACCTGTAAGGTCACCAGGTTAGTTTGTCACTTAGTCGTGCACCTGTAAGGTCACCAGGTTAGTTTGTCACTCAGTCGTGCGCCAGTAAGGTCACCAGGTTAGTTTGTCACTTAGTCGTTCACCTGTAAGGTCACCAGGTTAGTTTGTCGCTTAGTCGTTCACCTGTAAGGTCACCAGGTTAGTTTGTCACTTAGTCGTTCACCTGTAAGGTCACCAAGTTAGTTTGTCACTTAGTCGTTCACCTGTAAGATCACCAGGTTAGTTTGTCACTTAGTCGTTCACCTGTAAGGTCACCAGGTTACTTACTCATTGTCTCAAAGGTCTAATAGTTTGTCCAGACAGTAAGATTAAGATGTGTGTATTATTATAATCCTCGAAGGTAAAATCTTCTTCCATGAAGATTATAACCACAGTGAGGTTATTTTTGAAATGAAAAATAATTAATAGAACAAACACATTTGACAAATTTCGATAACAGCAAAAGTGTCCAAAGTGTATTCGTCATCTGCACTGTAAGTTTACTCGTTCATTAAGGTCTATAATTTGTGACTGCAATTCCAAAATAACGGAGAGGCATCTGCGATACATGTTATTTAAGACGCTTGCTAAAAGTCGAGATTTAATTTTGTCATTTTTTTTTTTTAGTCATTTGCTGTTATGGAAATTTTTGAATTTAATGTTACATCACGACTTTTAGCATGCAGCCATATGATTTTTTTTATAATAATGTTCTTACCGGGATGAAGACGACTGTTGCAAAACCCTCCGCGTTTGTTTGCAATTGTAATCAATAATTAGAGAGTTAAACGAATTTCTCTTTTGAAGCTACGACGAAACAGTGTGTTGGCACTGGCATACCGAGGGTGTCATTCCTGAGTACTGATCATCTGTTATTGCCCCTCATTATCCAGCACGGGTAAGCTAGAGGTCGCTGCTGCCTCGACTCACCACAGAGCCGTCAGCTACTCCACCTTCAGGTATACTCAGATACGTCGCCTTCTTGCCATTTCCGTGCCATAGTACCCACACCACTGACAAGAACCTGTGGTATGGCTTATCTCTGACAAACAGAGAATAAGCACCTTGCTGTTGCAGCTGAGAGGGAGAAATTCCAGGTTGTCTTCAGGGTGATTTCATAAGTATTTTATTCCTGCAAGACTGTTCCGCACATTCAAACCTTTGATATGTTTGTTTAAAAACCTCGAAGTATGGAGGTCTTAAGACTGTTGAGATTTGCAAGTGATCATTTACGCTCAGAGTTCTACACTTCACCTGTTCTTCAATTTTGTCAACAAATCATTTCAATTTGTTTTACTGTAATTTACCAGTTCCTATCAGTTCAACAATTCACAAGTACGCCAATTCTTACCAGTTAAACAGTTTATTGTATTATTTAGCAGTTCACAAGTACAGCGAACTGCAGATCACGTCTAAAAGAATTTCTCATTTTAAATATAATACATTTCTGACATGTAATGCCAGAGTGAAGAGACGTAATTGTTGGACCTTAACCACTACCTCCTCTTCTCCCCCCTCCTCTTCTTCCTCCTCTCTCCCCTTCCCACCACTCCCCTCCCCTACTCCTCTCCCCTTCCTTCTCCCTGCTCCTTTCTTTTAATCCTCCTCCTCTTATTCCTAATTCTTCTTCCACGCCATCTTGAGGTGTCATTAGCACTTTCACCAAAATTAATGACATCGACCATTACCAAAATTTTATTTCTTCCTGACACAAAAAAAAACATTAATGACTGTTTTTCTTGCTGGGCAAAAGAAATAGTTTCCATAATGATTTACAGCTAACAGGCAAAATAATTTTTTTTTTAAGTGAATAAGTTTTATGGAGGCTTTTATCTTCGGGTCTATAAATTGCTGTGAAAGTCACCCATAACATTCTTCCTGCGGACGGGAGGAGCAGCCACACAACATGTAAGGTATATATATATATATATATATATATATATATATATATATATATATATATATATATATATATATATATATATATATATATTATATATAATATGGTACAAAAGATTTGAGAGATACATTGTTGATATAAAGATGGCATATACAGTACACGAGGTGAGAGATACATGTCTAGTACATATTGTTACATCTTTGTCACTGATTATAATGCGAAAATCTCATCCAGCTCTTCCGAGCTGGTGCGCGTGCCCAGAATACAGCATGCATTACCCCTCTGAACAGCAGCGTGAGTCGCTGGAACAGAAAACTAGCTGCCCTGGGATCCCTAGTTACCCTGTTGAGTCTTTTGCCCAGCTCCTTGAGGAACTTAGATGCACTCTTTCCCCATGAGCCAAGGGTCTCTGAGCCTATGGGAACACATAATATATATATATATATATATATATATATATATATATATATATATATATATATATATATATATATATATATATATATGTAGAGAGAATGGAACGAGACAGAGTGACTTCGAGAGTGTATAAATCTGTAGTGGAGGGAAGGCGGGGTAGGGGTCGGCCTAGGAAAGGTTGGAGGGAGGGGTAAAGGAAGTTTTGTGTGCGAGGGCTTGGATTTCCAGCAAGCATGTGTGAGCGTATTTGATAGGAGTGAATGGAGGCATATGGTTTTAATACTTGACGTGCTGTTGGAGTGTGAGCAAAGTAACATTTATGAAGGGATTCAGGGAAACCGGCAGGCCGGACTTGAGTTCTGGAGATGGGAAGTACAGTGCCGGCACTCTGAAGGAGGGGTGTAAATGTTGCAGTTTTATAACTGTAGTGTAAAGCACCCTTCTGGCAAGACAGTGATGGAGTGAATGATGATGAAAGTTTTTCTTTTTCGGGCCACCCTGCCTTGGTGGGAATCGGCCGATGTGTTAATAAAAAAAAATAAAAAAATATATATATATATATATATATCTATGTCGTGTCGAATAGGTAAAATTGGTCAATTAGCAAGAACTCATTTAAAATTAAGTATTTTCTAAAAGTTTCTCTTATACATTTAAATATTTTTTTTTCAATTATGTTAAATGTAAAAATTAATAATTTTGTACCAAATGAATCTTAGAAAACTTACCTATCCTTATTATATCATAAACAATTTAATTTAGCCTAATCCAGCTAAATATATTTTAGTTTACAATAATTTAATAATAAACAAACACAATGAAATATTTTTTTTTCGTTAGGTTCAGAATGATTTTTGCGAAATTATTGCATACACAAATTTTCGCTTGCCTTATTCGGCAAGAAGAGCGTTGCTATTTAAGCCAAAATAGCAAGTTTTACCTATTTGGCACGACATATGTATACAATTATTCTTCACTGAGGAAAAACAATCGTCAATCTATTTTCATTATACGTGAAAATTATTGGCTATTATACCTATAATAATACTTCTGGGCAAGATACAAGTTCTGTTCGACATAAAAATCCTATTGAAATTGATTTTTTTTAATATATACAGTATTCTTAGTAAAAAATATTATTATAACTATGACCATAATTTTTAAAGGAATGGACCGGTAAGCCAGCGGAAGGTCTCGGTCAGATAACGAAAAGTTCCAACGGCGGGTCATCATCTGACTAAGACCCACGTCAGGAAACACTTGTCCTATTTCCTGACAAACCTTACCTAACCTACAGTATTCATCTTCCAAACGCTTTCTGATTTCTCATTTTTTGCATATTGTGATATCACCTGTGATCTTATTGCATATACAGTGTTGTATGTTGATTTACTATGTTAACGGTGTCAGGGATCATCGATCCAGCTCATGAATTGTAATACTGGGACAAGAACTATTAAGAAATGTATGAAATAAAATGTGTAAACTGAACGCAAGTAGAAATCTGTATAGCTTGTCTGTTTTGTTAGGTGTTCTTGAGTCAGAAAGACAAGACCTGAACACACAGTACGTATTTAGAAAGCTTTAGTTTTACACTCCTGTGACTTGACGCTAGGACCTTCCTGGATAATTGCTGTCTGCCGACCTACTACCTGTTTCACCCTTGTACGACGGGAGGGTAGGACCTTCCTGGATAATTGCTGTCTGCCAACCTGCTACCTGTTTCACCCTTGTATGACAAGAGGGTAGGATAGTCACTGTTTACCAATCTTACTACCTCTGTTTCGTATGACAGGAGAATAGTATTTCACTGGATAGCTGCTGAATGTAATTCTGATAATGCCTGACTGGTTACTCTAGGTATTAGCAGTGCATATACTGAGTGACGCATTTTCCTCATTATATTAAACAGTCATTTACCTGTCAGTTATTTAGGTATAAGTCACGATGAAGTTCGTTTTGCAACCCTGAACTTCTCGAGGCCAAGCTTTTTCTTTGCCAACTTCTGATTTGACTTAGAAACAAAAGTTGTGTTTCGAGTTAAGTTAGGCGAGAGGTGTTTGCTCGCCTCCAAGACAAGACGTCTTGACAGACGGGGACTTGTGCTGATCTTATCCAAAACTAGGATCGTACGTGTACGTGTGTACATACAGACAGACATACAGATACACACACACACACACACACACACACACACACAGGAAAATTAAGATTAATTTCAGTACCACATAAAAAAATATTTAAAAAAATGGAAAGCAGGTTAAGAAGGAGAATGTTCTTGTTATTATTGATTTAATTATCACGGTAAATAACAAATAAATTATATTTGATATTTGTTTCACAGTTGATAATATTGAATTCCCAAAATTTGTAAAAATTGTCAGTTTTTAAAAAAGCAATTGTTAGGCCAGTGTATGGTGGTAAATTAGTTCCCTTTGTTATATGCAAATCATCTAACCAGAAAATTGGCGAGTCAGTTAATTTGTCAAAAAAAAAAAAAAATAAACGTTTTCCTACTAACGCAATTGCGTATATATTGGCACAGGAAAAAAAAGAGAACGTATATATCACGTTAGTGTGTGTTAGTCCACATGTACATGCAAGGTGTATGTACACAAGTGTACATACATCACACTGTTTAGGTTTGTATATGGCCTCACACCTGTTCTCATTGTCATTGTATTGAATTTCAGCGTAAAAGAAACGTTAGCTTCTGCGTCTTGTTTCTGGAACAGCATGCAACAGGTTGTAATATATACGATTATGGTACCAGCACTGAGAGAGAGAGAGAGAGAGAGAGAGAGAGAGAGAGAGAGAGAGAGAGAGAGAGAGAGAGAGCGCAAAGGAGTATGCCGTTTCACTGTCGTATAAGAGCAGTAGTGTCCGAGATCACAAGACCGCCCAGAAAAAAACAGACCAGTTTACACATCCTGGAGTGAGCAGCAGCAGAGGGTCAGGCTACTTATCACAAAGGGGTTTGACACGGAGGGACGATAACATGGAAGGAGAAACTGGTGCCAGGTACCTTGTGAAACACACAAGGTTACGACGGGTGGGTGAACCAGCAATACCAGAACGGGTTCACCCCCCCTCCCTAAGTGGAGTAAACAACGAGAACAGAACAGGAACATGTTGTAGCTTTTGTAGATAGTGATCACACGTCCTCCGCTGCGACTACTTAGTGAGGATGGTGAGACAAAAGAAAAACCCGTTAGTAGCAACGAGAGATTTCCTGAATGAAACTCAGTAGGAAAAATAAATAAAAGGCAGAACAATACATGAACTGACAGAGACTTTGCTGAAAATAATCCAGGAAGCCGCAGACAAGTCTGTATCAGCAAGGAAAGGTGGGGGAAAAAAAGAGTAGAGAGAGCACCATTGGTTAAAAAAAAAAGCAGCGAAAAGGGCATAAAGAGCAGAAATAATAACCGGAAAGGTAGTTAAGCAGAAGAACTATAAATTAATACACTAGGATAAGAAAGGAAGTAGACAGAAAATTCGAAAATGAACCAGCAGCAAAAGTTTAAAATCGAGGATGATTTATAGCCACATAAGACAGAAGGTGACGGTAAAGGGACCAGGTAATAAGAGTCAAGGAGGGTGAACTGACAGAAGATGACAGGAAGGTATGCGAAGAATTTAATAGAAGGTTCAAAGGATTTCCTCACTGAAGAATCTGGAGAGAGGGGGGAAAAAAAGGGGGTAAAAAAAAATCAGCCAAGATTAGAGGAAATAATTAAGACTTCCTGAAGGAGGTGAAGACGTTGCACTCAAGCACTCCTTCCCACGAAGGAGTGCTTGACTGTACATTCGTTGATAGTTTAGCAAATGTGGCGAAAATAGTTAACTTTATACTGGTATTTGGTAGACAAGTGTTATTATGCCAGGTATGAGCGACGAGTCTGGCAGAGAAACATCTGAAGCAGAAGTGCTTCATCAAGTTAGGATTTGACGAGGATGTGTAAACGGTATGGTGATGCCGATAGAAGGGAACGTTTCGCCCCGAGCGGTTTCACCAGTCCTCTATCCTTGAGGACTGATGAAGCCATTCGTGGAGAAACGTTGCCTTGAACGTCTCGAACTGTACGCAGATGTCCTTCCCTCACATATTATTTGGTAAAGGACTGCACAGGGCGAAACGTTGTTACATTGTAAAGTCTTGGTACCAGATTTCTGTCTTCGTTTGTCCTCTTCTTTCATTCCTGACATTGCTTGCCCTCTTTTATTTTTTTTGTTATCCTCTTAACCCCTTTCCCGTCCCGGTTCTCCCCCTTCCTTTCTACCCCTTATCCCTTAACCTCTCAGGTGTGTCGAGGGGTGACACCTGAAGCTTTCTCTACTTCCTCCAGATACCTGACACCAGTAGTGCCCAGGTACCTGACACCAGTAGTTGCCCAGGTACCTGACACCAGTAGTTGCCCAGGTACCTGACACCAGTAGTTGCCCAGGTACCTGACACCAGTAGTTGCCAGGTACCTGACACCAGTAGTTGCCCAGGTACCTGACACCAGTGGTTGTCCAGGTACCTGACACCAGTAGTTGTCCAGGTACCTGACACCAGTAGTTGCCCAGGTACCTGACACCAGTAGTTGCCCAGGTACCTGACACCAGTAGTTGCCCAGGTACCTGACACCAGTAGTTGCCCAGGTACCTAACACCACCATGGGTGTGTCTTGATGAAAAGTTTCGATGGTCCACTATCCATCTACCCGTTTTACCATTTATTATCCATCTACCCGTCACCCTCTACTATACATCTTCTGGTCCTTCCCACTTCTAATCCACTTTGCTGTCACCTTCCATCTCCATGGTATCAGTCTCCTCGTCTTCTATCACCTCTATCATCATCATCATCGCCTCGTCCCCTTCCTTGTCCATCACCACCATCATCATCGCCTTTATCACCACTTTGTTTTGCTTCTCTTATTTCCTATTCTTCTTCTTCAGTATCTCTTCACCTTGCAAAGCACTTTCTCCTCTACCTCTTCTTACCACTTACATCATCAGCTACCCTTCCTCCAGCTACCCTTCCTCCAGCTACCCTTCCTTCAGCTACCCTTCCTCCACCTACCCTTCCTCCAGCTACCATTCCTCCAGCTACCCTTCCTCCAGCTACCCTTCCTCCAGCTACCCTTCCTCCAGCTACCCTTCCTCCAGCTACCCTTCCTCCAGCTACCCTTCCTCCAGCTACCCTTCCTCCAGCTACCCTTCCTCCAGCTACCCTTCCTCCAGCTACCCTTCCTTCAGCTACCCTTCCTCCAGCTACCCTTCCTCCAGCTACCCTTCCTCCAGCTACCCTTCATCCAGCTACCCTTCATCCAGCTACCCTTCCTCCAGCTACCCTTCCTCCAGCTACCCTTCCTCCAGCTACCCTTCCTCCAGCTACCCTTCCTCCAGCTACCCAGCTCTGCACCAGTTCAGCTTCACTTCGGGCCTGAAGCCTCTGAAGCTCTAGAAGCTGAAAACTGACGACAGGAAATCTTCCCGCTGTGACTGTCAACTTCAGTGATTGCTGTTCCACTGTCGGGATGAGGCAACCTGCAATTTAGCGACCTGTCTTCTGAATAAAGCGTTCGTTTTCACACGAGCAACAAAGCGTTACTATTTGCGTACGATATAAATGAATAAATGTAGCTAAATTATAATTTCGTTATATATATGTCGTGCTAATAGGTAAAACTGGTCAATTATACGTTTAAAGGTATATTTTTTTCATTTATGTTAATGTAAAAATTAATAATTTTATACCAAAGGTACCTTAGAAAACTTACCTAACCTTATTATAACAAGAGCAATATAATTTAGCCTAATCCAGCTAAATATATTTTAGATAAGTTTATAATAATTTAATAATAAACAAACACAATGAAATATATTTTTTTTCGTTAGGTTAAGAATGACTTTTGCGAAATTATTGCATACACAAATTTTCGCTTGCCTTATTCGGCAAGAAGAGCGTTACTATTTAAGCAAAAATAGCAAGTTTTACCTATTCGGCACGACACTGCGTTTTTCAATGAAAACGTTGCTTGATAAGCTACGATCACAAGAGTACGGGTACCCTGGACGAGGACTCTAGCCTCAAGGATAAAGTACTTTCCATATATATTCCATAGTGTGTGATCAGCTGGTCAGTGACCTCCAGTATCCCCCAGCAGCATGTGTGGAATTATTCATACCAGGTAGAGGATTATTCCAAGTCCACCCTTCTTCCCTCTCTTTAACGTCTTCCCTCCTAGCCAAGCCTAGCCTCTCGTTCAGCCAAACCTAGCCCCTCTCTCCTAGCCAAGCTCAGCCTCTCTCTCTCCTAGCCAAGCCCAGTCCCTCTCTCTCCTAGCCAAGCTCAGCCCCTCTCTCTCCTAGCCAAGCCCAGCCTCTCTCTCCTAGCCAAGCCCAGCCTCTCTCTCCTAGCCAAGCCCAGTCCCTCTCTCTCCTAGCCAAGCCCAGTCCCTCTCTCCTAGCCAAGCCCAGCCCCTCTCTCCTAGCCAAGCCCAGTCCCTCTCTCCTAGCCAAGCCCAGCCCCTCTCTCCTAGCCAAGCCCAGTCCCTCTCTCCTAGCCAAGCCCAGCCCCTCTCTCCTAGCCAAGCCCAGTCCCTCTCTCCTAGCCAAGCCCAGCCCCTCTCTCCTAGCCAAGCCCAGCCCCTCTCTCCTAGCCAAGCCCAGCCTCTCTCTCCTAGCCAAGCCCAGCCTCTCTCTCCTAGCCAAGCCAAGCCTTTTTCCTAGTCAAGATATTCTAACCTTTTCCGAGTTGCACAATTATACAAATACTAGTTTGCAATGATTAAAAGCTATATTGCGTGTATTGCAACACTCATCCCACAACAAAGAACTATTGTCACTGGTTCTTCTAATATCGCTTTTTCAACCATCTGATGGATAAGACTCTTGCTTATGCATGATAGAACATTATTTTTCCCTTCAGGGGAAAGGATGGTCATAGCTGATAAAGGTACCTTAATTAAAGAATTAGTTATCTTCCCCTCGGATGGAAGTTAATTACCTCTCGTTACCCGGTCGCATCTAGTTAACTGGATCCCAGAATAAAAATAAGAAATCCATAATAAAAATGCTGACAATACCTTCAGTGGTAGATGGCAAGAAAAAAAAGGAGACATAACTACCAGTAACACTAAAAAAAATACGGCAAAAGGCATAAGGAAGATTTTTTTTAACTGGCCAGTAAGAACAATAACTGTATATAAAAAATGCCGTGCTGGAAAGACGGTATAGAATATTTCTTCAGGGAGAGAGAAACTACTGGAATGAAATCCGACAAGAGATAGTATCCAGTGCAACTACTGGAAACTTTAACAAATATACGGTGAAGTGCATCTTTAAGACGGACGCTACGAACATGGTTCTGCTCGTGTTAGTACACTCACAAGACTATACAGTAATCTTAATTTTTAAAAGGATGGAGGGGTAAGTCAGTGGAAGGCCTCGGTCAGATGACCAAAAGGCTCCAGCGGCGGGTTATCATATAACTAAGACCAGCGTCAGGAAACACTTGTCCTGTTTCGTGACTAATCTTTTCTAACCTAACCTAAATCAAAAGACTAACATGCTTATTTGAAAATCCAAAGCAAATAACCACGCAAATGCACACACCTACACTCACACACACCTACACTCATACACACACCTACATTCATACTCACACCTACACATACACAAACCAAACATACGATGAGGCTGCCACTGGAGGGTATCAAACGCATCTGCTGGACAGTCACCTCTTGCCGGCCTTACACAGTGTACACAGCACTAACAGGTACTTGTGCTACAACACGTGCAGCTGTGTAGTCCGCAACATTCCACGGAGAAGCACAACATGCCACCTGCTATCAAATTACGCCAAATTCTAATTGGATTTTCGGTAGTTTATGCCCCGGAGCCCCGAGCTTCAGCCGGCAGGTTGTCGCCGCTCGCTGGAGGCTGTGACATTCTACCGAGGATTGCACCATCGTATCCCAGGGCTCATATCCATCATGTATCCGTAAC
The DNA here is from genome assembly GCA_009830355.1 of Cherax destructor. Taxonomy (NCBI): domain Eukaryota; kingdom Metazoa; phylum Arthropoda; class Malacostraca; order Decapoda; family Parastacidae; genus Cherax; species Cherax destructor. The sequence goes on along the minus strand of WNWK01000740.1, from coordinate 114,855 downwards.
TTCTACACGGGAGTATACGGGAGTACATGGAAGTACACCACAAGGGAGAACACGGGAGTATACGAAAGTACAGTACACGGGAGTACACGGGTTGAACCACTTTCCATAGTTCCTGATTAATTATTTTCAAAGTGTTTTCTTGTTTTTTTTTCCTTTTCTAAGAACTCTTCAAAAACTGAGGAAGGGGGGGGGAAAGGGGATGCACTGATGGTGTCACTGACGGGCTCTTGCTCCAAGGAGCTGGAGCTACTCTTCCTTCTATCAAGGATGATTACCTCTCATTGCCCCCTATGTTCTCTATGACCCTTACGGGTTTAGCGTCTCTGCGACAGGTTTCACCAAGTTTATTTTAAGACCTGGTTCATCATCAAGACCTGGTTCATCATCAAGACCTGGTTCATCATCAAGACCTGGTTCATCATCAAGACCTGGTTCATCATCAAGACCTGGTTCATCATCAAGACCTGGTTCATCATCAAGACCTGGTTCATCATCAAGACCTGGTTCATCAAGACCTGGTTCATCATCAAGACCTGGTTCATCATCAAGATCTGGTTCATCATCAAGACCTGGTTCATCATCAAGACCTGGTTCATCATCAAGACCTGGTTCATCATCAAGACCTGGTTCATCATCAAGACCTGGTTCATCATCAAGACCTGGTTCATCATCAAGACCTGGTTCATCAAGACCTGGTTCATCATCAAGACCTGGTTCATCATCAAGACCTGGTTCATCATCAAGACCTGGTTCATCATCAAGACCTGGTTCATCATCAAGACCTGGTTCATCATCAAGACCTGGTTCATCATCAAGACCTGGTTCATCATCAAGACCTGGTTCATCATCAAGACCTGGTTCATCATCAAGACCTGGTTCATCATCAAGACCTGGTTCGTCATCAAGACCTGGTCCATCAAGACCTGGTCCATCAAGACCTGGTTCATCAAGACCTGGTTCATCAAGACCTGGTTCATCAAGACCTGGTTCATCAAAACCTGGTTCATCAAGACCTGGTTCATCAAAACCTGGTTCATCAAGACCTGGTTCATCAAGACCTGGTTCGTCAACAAGACCTGGTCCATCAAGACCTGGTCCATCAAGACCTGGTTCATCAAGACCTGGTTCATCAAGACCTGGTTCATCAAGACCTGGTTCATCAAAACCTGGTTCATCATCAAGACCTGGTTCATCAAAACCTGGTTCATCATCAAGACCTGGTTCATCAAAACCTGGTTCATCATCAAGACCTGGTTCATCATCAAGACCTGGTTCATCATCAAGACCTGGTTCATCAAGACCTGGTTCATCATCAAGACCTGGTTCGTCATCAAGACCTGGTTCATCAAAACCTGGTTCATCATCAAGACCTGGTTCGTCTTCAAGACCTAATTCCCAATAATGCACACAAAAATTAATGCTCCTAGACATTTTTTTTGTTAAAGTGCTGAGCTCCTGGCCCCGCCTCGTCGCTGGTCGCTACCAGGTTCACTCCTGCCTTCGAGAGCCTCTTCCTACCTCTTCTTGAAGCTAAGTTTGAATCCTGCACCTACCACTTCATTCTCCAGGTCGTTCCACTTCCTGACTACTCTAAGACTGGAGAAATACTTCCGAACATCTCTGTGACTTGTCAGACCAGAACTGCAGCCTATCCAGATCCATCTGTAGCCTTTACTAATCCACGTCTACTTTAATTCTCCTCCTCAGTTTCATATCATCTGCGAACAAGGATACCCTTCACTTTATCTCTTTCACCATGTCAAGAAACAGTACCGGTCCTAGTGCTAATCCTTGTGGGACCCCACTCATCACATGCATCCATTCCAACACCTCTTCTCAGACAATTATTCGTTGTTTCCTTCCTGTAAGATATGCAGGAAGGAAACAAGGAGTGATTGTCCCAGGAGATGTGTCGGAATGGATGCATGTGACAAGTGGGGTTCCACAAGGATTAGTACTGGGACCAGTACTATTTCTTGTATACATGAATGACATGACAGAAGGGATAGTCAGAGGTAGCCTTGATCGCAAATGTAAAACTAAAGAGAATACAAGAAGATGAAGACCAGAAAAGACTATACATGGATCTAGACAGGTTGCAAGTCTGGTCTGACAAGTGGCTACTGGAATTTAACCCCCAGCAAGTAAAAAATTATGAAGTCCGGGAAAGGGCAAAGACCACAGACGGAGTACAGGCTCGGGAGGAAAAGGCTGCAAGCCTCACTCAAGGAGGACCTGGCAAATCTAAGACTAGCTTTTAGAAATCTTAAGGAGTCATTCACGACACTATAAAGTTTACGTTCGACCCATATTGGAGTATGCAGCACCAGTATGGAACCCACACCTAGTCAAGTTCTCGTACGTGTGTGCAGGAAATTAATTTGCTAACATTAAGAATACAGAAGAGTAATCGTGATGGAACATCAACTTGTCAAGAACACAAATGATTAATTTCTACAAATGTCAGACAGATACGCCATGTTAATTATGATTGTTCATTAAGGTAAATACTACTAATCTTTTATGAAGTCTGGTATAATAACTGAGCTGAAGCGCAAATGAAAACAATGTCATATAATCTATACCGGGAAAATAATGAAGGGATTGGCTCCATGTGTACTAAAGCTGTTCCTTGCGAGAACAAAAGAAGATACAGGATTATATGAATATGGTGGGAATGGTCTGGGGGTGTGTGATAGTGATGATTGGGGGAATTAGCAGCAGCCATTAGGAAATCCCCGTCATGTGGGGCTTTCACAGGTAAGGCAAGCTCTATCCTGTAACACATTCTCAAGCTTAGTCGAGGCGATGTTCACCATCACGAGGATAAAGTTTGTGATCCTTAGGGCAAACTGTTCTGGTTGGACAGTCTGCAGGAGCATCCCGCATAATGACTTCCTTGATAAACTTGGCATTAGAAATCTCAACAGTCTTTCACAAGGGCTCTTGGAAAATTTCCCTCACTGGTTTGCTACTAGACGCAACACACGAGCTTAAAAATGTAATAGGCGTTCTCTTGCAGTATCTTGACAACAATTAGTCTACACACAAAGATTAAATACCTCCAATATAAACTTCAGGAGCTCTTAGTATTTACTTAGTTTTGGGTTGTCGAAGGATGTTGCGCACATGTTTCTCTTCGAGTCTTCGTGGAGCATAAATGAGCTCCTTGCAGGACGCCATTATTGTGGTTGACTGCTTGATGGAGAGAGCTTATATTTTATATATTTATACTGTACATAAGAGGAACTTCGCGAGCTCTGTGCAACGTCGCGCTGGGGCCTGCGGCTTCTGCACTGCGGACAGCAAAGACAACTGTAGCCAAGAACTCGTACTTAGCTCACTGAATTGACGCATCCTCCTGGGGCCTTAGATGATGCTTTAAACAACTACCTCTACTCTTACACACACACGACATTGCATTTGTAAATACACGTCACATTTTACATCCTCTTTCGTGCTTCCTGTCAAACTTAAGTTTGTTTTGGTATATCTGTCAATGTAAACCACTTGACGCAAGACTCTGTGAAGCTGACCTGTCCATTGGTGCCGACACCGTGGCAGGGGCGAGGCAAGACCCCCTGGAAGGGGCGAGGCAAGATACCTGCAGGCGAAGGTAAGGTAGCACGAAGCATTTCGGGCAAGCGAGAGCAAGCCTGGCACCCGTTTGGATCACAGTGGTTCCAGGGCGGACAGAAGCGTCCCATAGTGGTGCCAGAACGGCCCCTGCTAACGTAAACACAGGTGGTGCCAGAACGTGCACAAGCGTATCACAGGTGGTGCCAGGACGTGCACAAGCGTGTCACAGGTGGTGCCAGGACGTACACAAGCGTATCACAGATGGTGATAGGACGGACAGAAGCGTATGCGACCTCAGGCTTATCCATGTTGTACTCTGGTGACTTACAAGAAGACGCCTCATTCACGACGCTCACTCAAGTGAGAGTCAGGTGGAACATCTTCCAGCCAGCTTACACTAACAGCTTCCAGTTTACTGCTCACGAGGAAGTACTAAACAAGGTATCGGTGATCACTTTAAAATGTAGCTTCGCTTCCCTCGGATCAAACCATAATTGGTGTCTATTCCCATGTTCTGTATGACTTTCTGTTCTGACTTTCCTAGTGAATATATTGAATAATATTATGGTTATTATATTTTAATTCACATGACAGATAAGGGTAACAATGTGTACACACATGACAGGTGAGGGATAACTGTGTACTCACATGACAGGTGAGGGATAACTGTGTACTCACATGACAAGTGAGGGATAACTGTGTACTCACATGACAAGTGAGGGATAATTGTGTACTCACATGACAAGTGAGGGATAACTGTGTACTCACATGACAAGTGAGGGATAACTGTGTACTCACATGACAAGTGAGGGATAACTGTGTACTCACATGACAGGTGAGGGATAACTGTGTACTCACATGACAAGTGAGGGATAACTGTGTACTCACATGACAAGTGAGGGATAACTGTGTACTCACATGACAGGTGAGGGATAACTGTGTACTCACATGACAAGTGAGGGATAACTGTGTACTCACATGACAGGTGAGGGGTAACAATGTGTACACACATGACAGGTGAGGGATAACTGTGTACTCACATGACAAGTGAGGGATAACTGTGTACTCACATGACAAGTGAGGGATAACTGTGTACTCACAGGACAGGTGAGGGGGTAACAATGTGTACATACATGGCAGCGATGGGTAACAATGTGTACTCACATGACAGGCAAGGAATAACAATGTGTATACCTTTGATATACCTTTGAAGAGTTTCGAGAGTTTAACTACTCTCGGAGCCCGGCCATGGGCTAGGCTCGTCTGGTACTTGCCTGGTCAACCAGGCTGTTGCTGCTGGAGACCCGCTGCCCCACACATCCATCACAGCCTGGTTGATCTGGCACCCGGTGAAGATGCAATGTGTACTCATGACATGCAAGGAATAACAATGTGTACTCGCATGACAGGAAAGGGGGTAACAGTGAGGACTCGCATGACAGGCGAGGGGTAACAATGTGTACTCACATGACAGGTGTCAGTGAGTGGTGGAGAGCCAGTGTCAGCCACCACCACTGTCAGCCAGTATCCCCGCGTTGCTTCCCGGTCCAGCGCCACTACCGTCCTCACAGCACCTGTAAACACAAGCATCTGTTAGCGCTGTTGTTAATGCCTATACCCCTCCCCCCCTGCACCAACACGTGCAATAAATTCCCTATTTGTAATTACTTTGTTAAATTTGTCGAGGGGGATAAGGGATAGAGGAGAGACGAGCTGTAGCTCTTGGTTCAGCTGGACAGCAGAGAGCCGACAGGTTTAGGTAATAAATAAAAACGGTTCGCTCAGCTTCCTAACTTTCTATTAACTGATATAATGAAGTGTAGATGCATTAGTGTACCTCAGTTCCTTTAACAAGGGGTGGGTGGGTGTGGGCGGTGTGGGCGTGTGTAGGGGTTCGTTATCTGGTCAGAGAACTGATTGCTTCAACTATTATCACTGAAATTTTCATATTTAGGTTAATACAGTTCCATCAGCGAGTAAACATGCTGATCAAAGTGCAAGCACTTTGCAATTACACAGTTTCGTGGAACTCACAGCACACTGCAGCGTGAATCTCTCTCTCACACACACACACTACAACGTGGGGGTCACACACACTACAGCGTGGGGTCACACTACAACATGGGGGGGTCACACATAACACTTTTCAAAGCGGTTCACCTGACACCTATAACCAAGAGGTCAGAGCAACACTGCAGTAGTCCAACCTGACCATTTCGGGAAACAAGGAAGCAAGACAGGAGAGAGTCAGAGGACAGGAAAGGCAAAGGAAACACAGAAGACAAATCAAGAGGAAAGGAGTAGTTGTAGTAGTGAAGGTCAGGTCCGGTCATAAGTATATTGAAGATTGCAACATCTGTCATGTATTGAGAAAGGCAAGCATGTACAGAAGTGAAGCATATTCATATGTAAATAAGTCGAGCGTGTGTTTGCGGTGTCCCATCTTTTATATATTGATAAAAATAACTTAGTTTCCAATAAAGAAGAAAAAGGCATAATACTATTCCCTCCTCTCGTTCTACCACTCCCATTCCCCGTTCTCCTCTCTTACATGTACTGGCTCCCTCCCCATCGTGCTTCTAGCAGAGATGTCACAAGTTCGTCTCCTGTGTGAGGGTTATTTGTGCAAGATTTCCAATTATCGATGAATGTAACGAAAAAAAAAGAAACATGTGCAACACTTGGGTATCCAGGAGAATCCCAGGTGTTACATATGTGTCTTATTCATCAACTTGTTGGTATTTTACACATCTGAAGTAATGAGGTGAAACATATACTACCTCGTGTGACCCCATTCCCACTATCAAACATTTTTATGAAGAATTTTGTTATGTTTTTTTTTTTTTTGCTGTTCTTTTATGATACATTTTAAAAGCATAGTTTTTTTTCTGTTCCCATTACTGCCAATTGATTTATCCCGTGTCTGTCCTGTCCTTTCATTTTATGAACTAATGATCTGTTATCTCTGTGTTTTTTTGGTTGGTGTAACCAGGGCGCTGCCCCGAGCCTTCGCTCTTTGTAATTCATGAACAATATCTCTTGGAATTTATTTTACGGCATTTCTGAACTTTTTCTATCTTCATTCTGTAGTGTGTCGATGCTGGTGAAGAGCTCGTGATCCAAGGAATTGAAAGTACTCCCCCACCCCCATTGGATAACAAATAGCTGCCTTCCGTTATCCAGGCACTGTATACAACACATATGGATTTAGTGTTTTTTCCAAGATAACGATGTATAGGCAAAATTAAGTTATAATAAACAACTTTCGATGAATAAACTCAAGGGTGGACGAGGTGGTTCGAACCGCGGTCAGTAGACTGACAGTCTGACCATATGTAGCCAAGACTGTAGAACGTCGGACTGTCAGTTTACGGACAGCGGTTGGAGCCCCTCGTCCACTCACTGTTTATTCCTAACGATGTATTTTTCACCATACTTCAAGGTTGGCAGACAATACCACAGCCCAATCTTAAGTTCTTCAATGCTACTCCAAACATTTATTAGAACGGTATTTCAAAGTTATTAGGTTAATTGCAAGTTTTTTTTCAGCTGCATTAGTTTTGTCTTGATTAAGTCACTTTGACTTTGTGTTACCCCAGATAATTCAAACATGCGTCACTATGCAAGTCAATCGTAAAAATAAAACAAACTTATTTATCAACATTAAGTTCAATTATCCCATTATTGCTCCTGCCTGATCTGTCTCTCCAGATTATTCCAACAATTTTGAATTCCTTCTTTGTAAAATATTTCTGCATCGTCTGCAAACAAATCCATAATTTTTTTAGAATAAACTCCAAGAAAAACTTTATTGTCAGGTGTGTGTGTGTGTGTGTGTGTGTGTGTGTGTGTGTGTGTTGCCACAGGCTACAGTTACATGTAAAGACAAAATAAACGTATCTACTTGCAATGTGAATCTATCTAAATCTCACCGTAGTCACCGCGGAAGATTCCAGGAAGGGCTGACTTTCTCCAAGAAAGCCCGGAGAGAAAAATGGTACGAGAATGGAGGGATAGTGTCCATGGGTGCAGTACTGAGACGCCGACGTGACTAGCACCAACGAAGGTAATCTCTGCGTCCTCTGAGAGCTGCACATTGTACCCTATGGACCAATACCTTCCTTCTCGCCCAAAAACATCGCTTCTCGGTAAGATAGCTCCCGCGGTGCTGCTAATGCTGTCCTTCTCTGTAGGATGTCGTGTGTAACAGGTGTTCCCACGAACACACTGTGGTGAACGCACCATGAATGTCAACTGGAGTGTGTGCTGTGTAGGTTTGAGGGCTACAATAAGATTTACGCTTTTTAATAGTCTTATAACGCATCTTACCCTCCTGAGGGCAGTAATCTTTTGAGTACCACCCACATAATGGGTATAAGGGGCATAATAAATATATCATACGCTCTATATTTTACTTCAACACACATGTGAAAGCTGTTTAGAAAAAAATATATATACATGGGCAGAGGCACGTGCATGGATGTTTAATTTGTGTGAATGTTTGGTCACCTGTGTGAATGTTTGGTCACCTGTGTGAATGTTTGGTCACCTGTGTGAATGTTTGGTCACCTGTGTGAATGTTTGGTAAGATATGCGATTTGTCAGGTGTTTGACTCGTCAGGTGTGTGAATATTTGGTCAGATGAATGTTTTATCTATATATTCAGTTAATGCATTAACAACAGTACGTACACCCATACACACCTGTTACACACTACAAAATCATAAACCATGTACTCAGTACACAACAAAAAATAAATATCACTAAAACAACTCGCGTCATTTAAAACACTGAATGTTTAATGTAAAAAAAAAACTCGTTTAAAATTTCCCAGAGTTACCTACAGGTACCTCAGTAATTACTGAAAGAGGATAGAACTTTACAGCTATGGGTTGTTAAAATTTGCAGAACACCACAAGTCCCTCAGAGAGGGGCAGGAGCACCTCCAAGCAGGTGACTATAGGTGTAGGCAGATAATGAAAATATACACTGGAAGCAAAGAATCCATTTATGGCAACGTTTCTCCCAAGGCCGGGCTTTATTAAATATAATAAAGGTGGTCTTGAAGACAGCAGGAAGTGTTGAAGACAGGGGGGGGGGTGTCTTAAGGGCTGCATAGGGTCTTCAAGACATCTATGGGTCTCTAAGACAGCATGGAAACTTGAAGACGGGGGATGTCTTACGGGTTACCTGGAGTCTTGAAGACAGCTACAGATGTGTTAATGATAACATGAGAGAAATGAAGTCTAGATTCCTAGAGTCACTATTTTGGCTTCTCTTCTTTCACAGCGTTGAGTCGTTTTCTACTGTAAGGATTTCGCTTGTTTCTTTGTCGTCATCAGTGTATTTCTCTCCTCCTCCATGTAGGTTACCAAAACTACAACCTTTTTCGTTTCGACTATATGTGTGAGTGGGAGGGAAAAATATTTTTTTTTTCAAATATCCTCAATAGCATTTTGTTCTTTTTATTGTATTTCCTGCTGATATGAATGTTTTGGTTTGTGTTCTGTCTCAGTAACTTTTGTGAGTTGGCTTTTATTTTCCTTTTGTAACGATTGTGACTTTTTTTTCCCCCTCCCCTTTCGGAGTGCATCATTTTTCTTTCATTCTGTAAAGTTTTCTGCGTTTACTTTGAATATTTGATCTATTATTTTCATTGCATTAGTTTGCGTTGATAATGCTCGAACCCTTTTTATTCAGGGAATGTTTGATGGTTTCTTATTTACACTGTAGAACCTAATAAATCGCCAGATTGCAGAAGTGAGATTTAGTTAACTTCGCCTCCATAACTTTTAATATTTGGTTAGCATGAAACAAGTTTGTTGATCCTTTTGTTCGTGCTTCTCGATGCCAGCACTCCCAGTGTGTAGGTACAGTGTGTAGGTACAGTGTGTAGCTACAGTGTGTAGGTACAGTGTGTAAGTACAGTGTGTAGGTGAAACATCAACTGCCTCCTTTCAGCCCAAGAATACGCAGTCCACCCTAACGTCTTGTGTCATGCTTTGTCACCCCGTCGTGTGTCACCTTGTCGCTGTGTCACCCTGTCGTGTGTCACCCTGTCGTGTGTCACCCTGTCGTGTGTCACCCTGTCGTGTGTCACCCTGTCGTGTCACCCTGTCAGTGTCACCTTGCTGTAGAACTACAGTCGTGTGTGTCAGGATTTACAATCTCTAAACCCGTGCTGGTTGTCGTTCATGACACCGTTCCTCTCTAACAGCACCATCACTTACGTATCTTCTTGGTATAGTACGACCAATAACGATGACACTGTTTCGGCTTTGGAAGTCCATCCTCTAATCTGTGTGTGTGTACTCACCTAATTGTGGTTACAGGGGTCGATTCATAGCTCCTGGCCCCACCTCTCACTCGTCGCCACTAGGTCCACTCTCTCCCCGCTCCCTGAGCCTTATCGTATGTCTTCTTAAAGCTATGTATGGATCCAGCCTCCACTACACCACTCTCCAGACTATTCTACTTCCTGACAACTCTATGACTGAAGAAATACTGCCTAACATCCCTGTGATTCATCTGAGTCTTCAACTTGACCCCTTGTTGTGTCCCATCTCTGGAACATCCTGTCTCTGTCCACCTTGTCAATTCCTCTCAGTATTTTATATGTCGTTATCATATCCCCCTTATCTCTCCTGTCTTCCAGTGTTGTCAGGTCGATTTCCCTTAACCTCTCCTCGTAGGACATGCCCCTTAGCTCCGGGACTAGTTTTCTTGCAAACCTTTGCACTTTCTCTAATTTCCTTAAGTGCTTGGCTAGGTGTGGGTTCCAAACTGGTGCTGCATACTCCAATATGGGCCTGACATACACGGTGTACAGGGCCTTGAACGATTCCTTATTGAGATGTCGGAATGCTGTTCTTAGGTTTATTAGGCGCCCGTATGCTGCAGCAGTTATTTGGTTAATGTGCGCCTCAGGAGATGTGGCCGGTGTTATACTCACCCCAAGATTCTTTTCCTTGAGTGAGGTTTGTAGTCTCTGCCCACCTAGACTGTACTCCGTCTGCGGTCTTCTTTGCCCTTTCCCAATCTTCACTTGGTGGGGTTGAGCTCCAGGAACCAGTTTCTGGACCAGGCCTGCAGCCTGTCCAGATGTCTTTGTGTGTGTGTTAAACAAAAAATAAGTCATAGGTAAGACAGCTAGGAGATTTAATAAAATTATATGAGTTGGCTTGTAATGTGACCTAGACTATCCCTCGGGGGGGTGGGGGGTTAGTGACCCATGAATCAACTCTAGGTAGACAGTTCTGCTGGAGTCACTACTACAGTCAGGGATACTGGAGTCACTACTACAGTCAGGGATACTGGAGTCACTACTACAGTCAGGGATACTGGAGTCACTACTACAGTCAGGGATACTGGAGTCACTACTACAGTCAGGGATACTGGAGTCACTACTACAGTCAGGGATACTGGAGTCACTACTACAGTCAGGGATACTGGAGTCACTACTACAGTCAGGGATACTGGAGTCACTACTACAGTCAGGGATACTGGAGTCACTAGCACTACTCGTTATATGAAAACTTAACATTTCTAGCGAGAAAAGGACTCTTGGTCACAATATTCCTCAGCCACACGAGTGACAAAGTTCGCGGTCATAAATTTCACACTTAATGGATTTTCTGGCACGACAAGCAACAGTGAGTCGGGTTTTGGGCTCCCTACTGGTTGAAGAGGAGGGGGAGAGAGGGAGGGAATGAGGGAGGGAAGGAGCGAGGGAGGGAATGAGGGAGGGAGCGAGGGAATGAGGGAGGGAGGGAGCGAGGGAGGAAAGAACGAACGAACGAACTAACGAACTGGGAAAGGAAATAGAAACAGGTGGTAATGAACACGGGAGAGGGAGGGAGAGGAGAAGTGGATAAAATTAACGGCATCATATGTAAATTCAGCGACACTTGTAAGATTATCGAAAGTATATGAATGTTGTTAAACGAGATTGGTCGAGCCAAACACTGCCTTACAGAGAGACTTGAAATAAATGCAGGGTAAACAAAGATAAACAAAGAATAAGCAAAGAACCTGAGGATCTCACATTCGAGGCCTTTACAATGTTGTTGCTGCTACAAGAACAATGACAGGCTGGATAACTAGAACGTTCAAAACAAGAGCTGGATAACTAGAACGTTCAAAACAAGAGCTGGATAACTAGAACTTTCAAGACAATGACAGGCTGGATAACTAGAACTTTCAAGACAATGACAGGCTGGATAACTAGAATTTTCAAGACAAGAGCTGGATAACAAGAACTTTCAATGTCATGTGGGTACTTGGGAGAGTAGTAATGGTTGTAGAGAAACACACTGGTGGTTGGTAACGTAGATATATTGAGCAAGTGAGGAAGGAGAGCCCAGCCGTACCTGTTAGTCTTAACTAAGCCTACCGTCAACTGAGGGCGAATGCCACGGGATAGCGTCCCACATGAAGGGCGCGTGACGTCACAGGTTCAAAAGGGATCCTAACTATAACAGCTGGTACTACACACATGTACTACACAAGTCTAGTACAATTAGTACATATACTACACAAGTATAACACATATGGTATATATGACATCAAGACAAGGGCTGGATAACTAGAACTTTCAGAAAAATAGATGCTGAGCTATTGAAACTTGTTCTTTACAGGCTGGAATACTGTTGTATACTGACGGCCTCCCGTCAAGGCAGGCGAGATTACTGAGCTTGGAAGTGTAAAGAGAACATTCACTGCCTGTATACATTCAAACATCTAAACTACTGGGAATGTTTGGAATCCCTTGCACTGTACTCCTTGGAACGTAGACGAGAAAGATTAATCATATTCTACACACACACACACACCACACATACCCGTGGCCTGGTGGCAAAACCTCTCGCTTCACACGGTGAGGGTCCAGGTTCGATTCCCGGCGAAGGTGGAAACATTGGACGTGTTTCCTTACACCGGTTGTCTATGTTCATCCATCAGTAAAATGGGTACCTGGGTGTTAGTGGACTGGTGTGGGTCGCATCCTGGGACAAAACTGACTTAATTTGCCGGAAATGCTCAGCATAACCAGCGGCTTTCTATATAGTAGTATGTCATTGATGTCAGCTATGGTCTGTATACCATGTACATGTACTGGTAGTAAATATTATTATACACACCACACACACACACACATATACCACACACACACACACACACACACACACACACACACACACACACACACACACACAACAGACCTGGACAAGCTCGACATCTGGTCTAGCAGATGGCTTCTCGAATTCAATCCCTCCAAATGCAAAGTCATGAGGATCGGAGAAGGGCAAAGAAGACCGCTGACAGAGTACAAGCTAGGAGGACAAAGGCTACAAACCTCGGCAAAGGAGAAAGACCTTGGAGTGAGTATAACGCCAAGCACATCTCCGGAGGCACACATCAACCAGATAACTGCGGCAGCATATGGGCGTCTGGCAAACCTTAGATTAGCGTTCCCTTACCTTAACAAGGAATCGTTCAAGACACTGTATACCGTGTACGTCAGGCCCATACTAGAATATGCAGCTCCAGTCTGGAACCCACACCTGGTCAAGCACGTAAGGAAACTGGAGAAAGTGCAAAGGTTTGCGACAAGGTTAGTTCCACAACTCAGGGGTCTGTCTTATGAAGAAAGATTGAGGGAAATAGGACTAACAACACTGGAGGAAAGAAGGGTCAGAGGAGACATGATAACGACATACAAAATACTGCGGGGAATTGACAAGGTAGATAGTGACAGGTTGTTTCAGAGAGGGAACACAGAAACAAGGGGACACAACTGGAAGCTGAAGACTCAGATGAGTCAAAGGGATGTCAGGAAACATTTCTTCAGCCACAGAGTAGTCAGGAAGTGGAATGGACTAGAGAAAGATATAGTGGAGGCAGGAACCATACATAGTTTTAAGACAAGGTATGATAAAGCTCATGGAGCAGGGAGAGCAGAGACCCAGTAGCAGACAGCGAAGAGGCGGGGCCAGGAGCTGAGTCTCGACCCCTGCAACCACAATTAGGTGAGTACACACACCACTCACACACATACCACACACATATATACCACACACACACACACACACACACACACACACACACACACACACACACACACACACACACCACACACACACAGACATATATACCACACACACACACACCACTCACACACATACCACACACATACCACACACACATACCACACACACATACCCCACACACACATACCACACACACATACCACACACACACATACCACACACACATACCACACACGCATACCACACACACATACCACACACACATACCACACACACACATACCCCACACACACATACCCACACACACATACCACACACACACATACCACACACACATACCCACACACACATACCACACACACACATACCACACACACACATACCACACACACACATACCACACACACACATACCACACACACATACCACACACACACATACCACACAACACACAACCACACACACACACACACACACACATACCACACACACATACCCCACACACACATACCACACACACATACCACACACACACATACCACACACACACATACCACACACACATACCACACACACATACCACACACACACATACCACACACACACATACCACACACACACACATACACACACACACACACACACACACACATACACACACACACACATACCACACACACACACATACCACACATACCCCACACACAAACACATACACCACACACACACACACACACACACACACACACACACACACACACACACACACAACACACAACACACACACACACACACACACACACACACACACACACACACACACACACACACACACACACGCGTGAGGAATGACAAGTGAAACAGTTTTCAAACACGGGCGAAAAAAAATTCAATGAAATATAACGAATTAGTTCAATTTTGTCTGAAATATGGCGTCCAGGTGTCGCCCAACGAATATAAAAGTTATGAAATATCGAAAATAAAAGCATTTCCTTTGAAGCTGGTGAAGGGCCTTTCATCAAAGGAACTGGAGTCACCATCCCATTCAGCGAGCCAAAACTGATTTCTATAATAACTCTATTGCTTTCTATAATAACTCTATTATTTTCTGTCCAGCTTGATGGTAAACTCAGAGTCTAATTTCCATCCTCCTCCCGTTTTCGATACCAATCTCACGAGCAGTACACAAATCAACGCATCCACGGAAACCAGTGGTTTTAAAGCAAAGAACATCCGGTGTCTGGCGGAGATATGAAGCCGGGTCCGGGTCGTATAGACTCGGGTCCGGGTCGTATAGACTCGGGTCCGGGTCGTATAGACTCGGGTCCGGGTCGTATAGACTCGGGTCCGGGTCGTATAGACTCGGGTCCGGGTCGTATAGACTCGGGTCCGGGTCGTATAGACTCGGGTCCGGGTCGTATAGACTCGTGTCCGGGTCGTATAGGCTCGGGTCCGGGTCGTATAGGCTCGGCCTCCCGGGCAGCTGATTAATAAGCTTTCAACGCCCTGGGTCTATACCGTCTCTGAGATTACCATTCTCCCAAATGTGGTCGACGTTAGGTGGAAAAAGGTATAGTGTTCTTGTGCCATGGTGGCGTAGTGGCCTAAGGCGTCGAGAGTTATATATATGTCGTGCCGAATAAGTAAAATTGGTCAATTAGCAAGAACTCATTTAAAATTAAGTCCTTTCTAAAATTTTCTCATATACGTTTAAAGATACATTTTTTTCATTTATGCTAATGTAAAAATTAATAATTTTGTACCAAAAGAACCTTAAAAAACTTACCTAACCTTATTATAACAAGCGCAATTTAATATAGCATAATCCAATTAAATATATTTTAGATAAGTTTACAATTTAATAAACACAATGAAATATATTTTTTTTTCGTTAGGTTCAGAATGATTTTTGCGAAATTATTACATACACAAATTTTCGCTTGTCTTATTCGGCAAGAAGAGCGTTGCTATTTAAGGCAAATTCACAAGTTCTATCAGCAACAGTAATAGCATTAACAGTAGCAGCAACAGCATAAACAGTAGCAACAGCATCAGCATAAACAATAGCAACAGCATCAGCATAAACAGCAGCAACAGCATCAGCATAAACAATAGCAACAGCAACAGCATAAACAGCAGCAACAGCATCAGCATAAACAATAGCAACAGCATCAGCATAAACAGCAGCAACAGCATCAGCATAAACAGTAGCAACAGCATCAGCATAAACAATAGCAACAGCATCAGCATAAACAGCAGCAACAGCATCAGCATAAACAGTAGCAGCAACAGCATAAACAATAGCAACAGCATCAGCATAAACAGTAGCAACAGCATCAGCATAAACAATAGCAACAGCATCAGCATAAACAGCAGCAACAGCATCAGCATAAACAGTAGCAACAGCATCAGCATAAACAATAGCAACAGCATCAGCATAAACAGCAGCAACAGCATCAGCATAAACAATAGCAACAGCATCAGCATAAACAGTAGCAACAGCATCAGCATAAACAATAGCAACAGCATCAGCATAAACAGCAGCAACAGCATCAGCATAAACAATAGCAACAGCATCAGCATAAACAGTAGCAACAGCATCAGCATAAACAGCAGCAACAGCATCAGCATAAACAGCAGCAACAGCATCAGCATAAACAGTAGCAACAGCATCAGCATAAACAGCAGCAACAGCATCAGCAAAAGAATCAACAGCTACCCCGTCCTTCCCCCACTCCACCAGCTCTCCCTCCCTCCATCCCCCACCAGCTCCCCCTCCATCCCTCCCTCACCAGAACCCCCCTCCATCCCTCCCCACCAGCTCCCCACCTTACCCTCCCCACCAGCTCCCCACCTTACCCTCCCCACCAGCTCCCCACCTTCCCTCCCCACCAGCTCCCCACCTTACCCTCCCCACCAGCTCCCCACCTTACCCTCCCCACCAGCTCCCCACTTTCCCTCCCCACCAGCTCCCCACCTTACCCTCCCCACCAGCTCCCCACCTTCCCTCCCTACCAGCTCCCCACCTTCCCTCCCTACCAGCTCCCCACCTTACCCTCCCCACCAGCTCCCCACCTTACCCTCCCCACCAGCTCCCCACCTTACCCTCCCCACCAGCTCCCCACCTTACCCTCCCCACCAGCTCCCCACCTTCCCTCCCCACCAGCTCCCCACCAGCTCTCCACCAGCTCCCCACCTTCCCTCCCCACCAGTCTCATTTCCAAAGACAAAATTAGATCATTGACGGCTTTTTATTTCACTCGCTCGTGACGTCCAGTTTTTATGTGACTCAGATTGCGGCCCTTTCGCGGAGCGCGTCGCATTTCTTTGGACGTGACTGAAGACTTACAGCCGTTATATTGGCCAGGCAATTCTTTCAGCCTCTCTTTCTCTCTCTCTCTATAGTCTCCTCCGTCATGTATGTATATGTTGGTAAGATGTACAAAGCTCGTTCGTTGGTCTGGAGCGTGTTGATGATCTGGCGCTAAGTGGTGATGTTCTTCAGCTGGTGATATTGCCGTTGTGATGTTGCCATGGTGATGCTGCCACGATGATGTAGTCACCATGGTGATGTATCCACGTTTGTGATGGTAGCCTATTGATGTCACTACACTAATGATGTGGCCTACCTACGACCTACCTGCTGTCTGTTTATGGTTCCAAGAATTATCGACCCGGTGACTGACCAGGCCTCTATTTCGGCCACTCAGTCAATCAAGCTGTCGTTACCTCGCTACACGCACTCCGGTATATACATTAGAGAGTGACTGATCAGGAGCACCTTAATTAAAGGAACTTAGAAAATCTCCTATTTCTGTAACAAGTCGAGAGGGACTGTTGTTAGGTCCCTTCTATTTACCTTATATTTAAAGGGAGCGTATTGGTCTTTAAACCCTTTAGATTTTCATCTTAAATCATGAGGCTGTCTTTGTTTCCATGTTGATATACCGTGATGTCACTGCCTTCATCTTGTGAGGGGTCAAGGACATATCATAAGCGCTATCTTCATAATATTTATGATAGCGTATTGATATGATAGCATACTGATATGATAGCATACTGATAGCGACCCTGAGATATAGACCACTGTGATGCTGTCTGGTAAACACCACCGTGATGCTGTCTGGTGAGCACCACTGTGATGCTGTCTGGTGAGCACCACTGTGATGCTGTCTGGTGAGCACCACTGTGATGCTGTCTGGTGAGCACCACTGTGATGCTGTCTGGTGAGCACCACTGTGATGCTGTCTGGTGAGCACCACTGTGATGCTGTCTGGTAAACACCACCGTGATGCTGTCTGGTGAGCACCACTGTGATGCTGTCTGGTGAGCACCACCGTGATGCTGTCTGGTGAGCACCACTGTGATGCTGTCTGGTGAGTACCACTGTGATGCTGTCTGATGAGCACCACTGTGATGCTGTCTGGTGAGCACCACTGTGATGCTGTCTGGTGAGCACCACTGTGATGCTGTCTGGTGAGCACCACTGTGATTCTGTCTGGTGAGCACCACTGTGATGCTGTCTGGTGAGCACCACTGTGATGCTGTCTGGTGAGCACCACTGTGATG
This sequence comes from Cherax destructor, assembly GCA_009830355.1. Taxonomy (NCBI): domain Eukaryota; kingdom Metazoa; phylum Arthropoda; class Malacostraca; order Decapoda; family Parastacidae; genus Cherax; species Cherax destructor. The sequence goes on along the minus strand of WNWK01000740.1, from coordinate 96,661 downwards.
CTGTCTGGTGAGCACCACTGTGATGCTGTCTGGTGAGCACCACCGTGATGCTGTCTGGTGAGCACCACCGTGATGCTGTCTGGTGAGCACCACTGTGATGCTGTCTGGTGAGCACCACTGTGAAGCTGTCTGGTGAGCACCACTGTGATGCTGTCTTCAGGGTGGTAAAGGCGGCTCATTTTCACTGTTTTTTAACAATTAACACTGACACTGTTGGGTTTTCCAAGTTCGTATAAACATAAATGTCCAGTGATAGCTTATAGGTATTGTATGGTCATTACAACCATCTGCTTTGCACTGTATAAATGTATTATTCTGCCTGTAAAACACTATATGAAGGGAGCTTCTGTAAACATTTCACGGGGTTGACATAACGGCTACCTTGGTATAGTGACCGCCATGTTGAAGTGATAATGATGTGCAGATTACGTTCTCAGCCATGGGCGTCTTTGGTCAGTTTTATGAGGGTGAGGTCAGCTGGTTTGAGACTCAGCCAGAAGGCTGTTGACTGAGTCAGCTGGGACTGGGTAAGGAAGGGGGAGGGGAGGGTTGAAAAGTGTCAGTGTGGACGTGTGGGTGGGGGTGGTGGGGGTAAAGGAGGGGAAACACCCTCATCATCGGGGCTGGAAGTGCTTTATCGTGTCGGGGAGTCCGTGGCCCAGTGCCTGGCACCAGCTGAGAATAACACCGACCACCGGTTGGGGACACTCACAGCACGGGAAATACCGAGGGCAGGTTTTCAGAAGAATACGGTACAAGAGAATTCCAGCAGGCAGGTCGTTACAGCAGGCTGTCAAGACAGGTCGTTACAGTAGTCCAGCAGGGTATCCATGCAGGTCATTACAGCAGTCCAGCAGGGTATCTATACAGGTCGTTACAGCAGTCCAGCAGGGTGTCCAGGGAGGTCGTTGCAGCAGTCCAGCAGGTTGTTCAGGCAGGTCGTTGCAGCAGTCCAGCAGGTTGTTCAGGCAGGTCGTAGAAGCAGCCCAGTAGAGAGTGCACGTGCTCTCATGACGCTAGGCCACAACACGTGGAATTAGGTACTTAGACTTTCATAAGTCAGAGAGAGAGAGTACTTGGGCGAACTACCAGACATCAACGATCACAGGTTACTAACAGTACCTGGTTGCAAGTAGAACAGTAGAGAACCAGACATCAGGAGAGTATCCAGGTTACATGTACCACGAGGTACACCTCTGTGTATATATGTTGGGAGTTTACTGTAATCCCTAAAAAATAGGGATTAAATTAAACTTCTTTGAAGCAAGAAATGGAAAAGGTTACTGGATGATAAGGCAGCTAAAAAATGATGATGACAAAAGCTTATTGTGATCATGGGTAAGCGCTAAAACCGTATTGATCAAGCAGTTCTGGTGGATCCTCAGCTGGTGCAGTTCTGGTGGATCCTCAGATGCAGTCCAGGTGGATCTTCAGCTGGTGCAGTTCTGGTGGATGCTCAGATGGTGCAGTCCAGGTGGATCCTCAGACACTAGCCCTGGAGGATCCTCGGACACTGCAATCCTAGTGGATCCCCGGACACACAAAAAATAAAGATGACAAAAGCTTATTGTGATCATGGGTAAGCGCTAAAACCGCATTGATCAAACAGTTCATTGGATCAAAAGCCCTTCAGGAGCAAATAAGGCACCATACCTGACTTACCTATTTTTATTTACAGCTGTGCTCTGTCCTAGAAAATTTAATATCCATTTTCCTACTTTTCCTCTAAAACCTGGAAACAAACACAAATTCAGTGGAATGAGGACCTCTATTGACAATAAAGGATCTCATTCCACTGAATTTGTGTGTGTGTGTTACTACCGTGTCAGTATATATCATTAATTTACAGCAGTAGTTGATCTTCTTTCATTGGCTATCACTCGATGGTCGCTTTAGTCAAAATTCCTTTGCAAAGGTCCGCAAAGACCACATCTTCGATTCGGTTATCTTCCACAGCTTCTGTGATCTTGTGAAGCACAAAGGTATCACAAAAAGTTTCTCACCGAGATACCAACAGTTGTGTGTCCGAGGATCAACCTGGACTGCACCAGCTGAGGATCCACCAGAACTGCACCAGCTGAGGATCCACCAGAACTGCACCAGCTGAGGATCCACCAGAACTGCACCAGCTGAGGATCCACCAGAACTGCACCAGCTGAGGATCCACCTGGACTGCATCTGAGAATCCACCTGGACTGCACCATCTGAGGATCCACCTGGACTGCACCATCTGAGGATCCACATGAACTGCACCAGCTGAGGATCCACCAGAACTGCACCAGCTGAGGATCCACCAGAACTGCACCAGCTGAGGATCCACCAGAACTGCACAGCTGAGATCCACAGAACTGCCCAGGAGGATCCACCTGGACTGCATCTGAGGATCCACCAGAACTGCACCAGCTGAGGATCCACCTGGACTGCATCTGAGGATCCACCAGAACTGCACCAGCTGAGGATCCACCTGGACTGCATCTGAGGATCCACCAGAACTGCACCAGCTGAGGATTCACCTGGACTGCATCTGAGGATCCACCAGAACTGCACCAGCTGAGGATCCACCTGGACTGCACCAGCTGAGGATCCACCTGGACTGTAGAGACGCCCTGACGAAGTGCAAGATACATTAGGCAGAAAAAAAGTAATGAGCTCAGAAAAGACACGAAAGAGGGAAGGAGCAGCAGAGCTGAGAACGACAGTGTGAGGGACACAAGCCGAGAAACAAATAGAAAGGGATGCAGACTCAAAGATTAAAATGTAATCAAAGGAACCACAGATGTTAGTGCCAGCGTTGTCAGGTGCCAACGTTGTTAAATATAGTGTCAGCTTCCTTTTTAGCATTTAGCAAACATCTGAGCCTCAGAAGCGTGCTGCTAACTGCCTTACATGATAATTACATAGTGGGAACATATGCTGGCTGTTTCCTTATCATTTCCTATCACATTATGAGTTCCCCGACACATTAAATTACACAGCATGGGTTCCTTGTCATAATCCATCACATAGGACGGATTCCCTATCATATTCTGTCACACGGGATGAGCTCCCGTCCATAATCATCACATAGGCTGGGTTCCCTACCTGGAGTCTACCTGGAGGGCATTCCGGGGATCAACGTCCCCGCGGCCCGGTCCACGACCAGGCCTCCCGGTGGATCAGGGCCTGATCAACCAGGTTGTTACTGCTGGCCGCACGTAGTCCAACGTACGAACTACAGCCCGGCTGATCCGGCACCGACTTTAAGTATCTGTCCAGCTCCCTCTTGAAGGCAGCCAGGGGTCTAGTGGTAATTCCCCTTATGCATGGTGGGAAGCTGTTGAACAGTCTTGGGCCCCGGACACTTATGGTGTTTTCTCTTAGTGTACTAATGGCGCCCCTACTTTTCATTAGGGGTATTTTGCATCGCCTGCCCAGTCTTTTACTTTCGTAGGGAGTGATTTATGTGTGTAGATTCTGGACCAGTCCTTCTAGGATTGTCCAAGTGTAGATTATGATGTATCTCTCTCGCCTGCGTTTCAGCGAGTACAAGCGAGTACATATTCTGTCACACAAAATGAGCTCCCTATCATAATCCATCACATAGGCTAGCTTCCCTACCATATTCTGTCACATAGGATGAGCTCCTTTACATAGGCTGGGTTCCCTGCTAAATTCAATGGGACGAGTTTTCCCTGCTTCATTCCTTCACACAGGTTGGGTTCCCTGCCAAATCCATCACCCACGATGGGTTTCCTGTCATATTCCATCACACGGGACGAGTCTCAAACATACGGTAATGAAATTTGTCAACCTGAGCAAAAAGACTTAGTAGTGATGACATCTTTAAGCATTTCCCGTCTGGATTCAGTAGTTTTGGTGGCTACGAAGATCATAAGAGATTCGCACCTGAAGGTTATAGTACATATATTAGTATCACGTGAGAAATACAATTTCTCATGATGTCCTGTCCCAGTAGGCCATGTGGGAGAATATGAGAGAGAGAAAAAAAAAGAGAAAAAGAGAAAATAAGAATAAGAATATCTAGTCTGAGAGCATCTGGACATCAACACCAGTTTGTCACAGACTTGGTCTTGCAAGAACGTCACCACCAGCAGCACCTCTTAAGATTCCCATCACGTAGTAACTTAGAGAAAATAATATTGCGGCTTTTCATTCACTCCGACAACTCCGTGAAAGACCTTAAGTGACTTTCTCTCCCAGACTGTAACAATGTGGGAGAACTGCGGTACCTAACTCACTTATTAAATCTGTCTCCCATGTTCGTGACAAAGGTGTACGTTTTCGTCCCTTGAGGTAAATGTGCATGGCAAAAAAATGAATTGTAAAGGGTACGTACAATGTTGAATAGATCTGACATAACGTAATGGTATTAGAGCAGCCAATAGGAGCAGTGTTGCGTTGCGTCATGGGAGCCACTGTTCCATAATACACATTTTTCGTAATTGCAGGCAAGCTTTTAAATCCCTTAATTGTATAAAGAGGTGAAAAGTATAATCTAACATTATGATGTCATTTCCGAGCTTCAGTTGTTTTGTGGGAAATTTAACACAATTTCCCACCTAGTGAGAAGTAGCCACCTGTTGGCGGTGCTCCTGCCCCTCTCAGCGGTGCTCCTGCCCCTCTCAGCGGTGCTCCTGCCCCTCTCAGCGGTGCTCCTGCCCCTCTCAGTGGTGCTCCTGCCCCTCTCAGTGGTGCTCCTGCCCCTCTCAGTGGTGCTTATGAAGGGCAAGTTTGCTCATGACTTGGGCCTTTCTACCTTAGTCAATTTTTTTTTTAATATAATTTCCGAGGTGCCAATACGGACCTCGGGGTACTTATAGAGGAGTCTTTTAACTGATGCTGCTTACTGCAGCTTGGTATGATATTTATCTGGGTTAAGTGTTTCTGTTTGTTTTTACTGACTTGAGTCCATTCTTGTTTTTATTGTGTTGTTTATGTCTATGAGCGCTGAGTCACCTACACGCGAAAAGTGTTCCGTAAACTACTACTACTACTACTACTACTATCACCACCACCATCCAAGTAACAAGTATCCAAAACCTACTTGGAGGTTTGGTCAGCCTTGTATCACTGCAGTAACGATTTGCAATACCAACAAGTTGATGAATACGACACACGTGCAACACATGTGCAACACATGTGCAACACCTGGGAATCTTTTTGAAGAAATTTTGCCAACCAGTGACTTTTCAGTTCGGTACAAGATATTTAAACAATGGAAGATGAGGTGATCAGTCCCCCAGCGGTATTGGATGTTCAATCCCTTACACTGATGAAGCTAATGCAGATGGATAAGGATGGAGACTTGTATACTAAAGCCCCCAAAAAAGTGTATCATTTGAAGACATTATTACTGGAGGGTTGGACCAATAGTCAGCAATAGGACTGTGGGCGACATTCTCTGAACACACACACACACACTCATATATATTTATATATATATAAATTATTGTGTGTATTTATTTTCCCCAATATACCCTGCAAACTGCAAGCCTCCATCAGGTTGGAATATAACACATATATATGTGGTTATCAAATAGGTGTCAGAAAACGTAATTCATCTCCAGCGGTGCAATTCATTCTGGAAATAGACCCCATCAGTGATACATATACCCCAGCACTCACATATCTCTCTCTCTCTCTCTCTCTCTCTCTCTCTCTCTCTCTCTCTCTCTCTCTCTCTCTCTCTCTCTCTCTCTCTCTCTCTCTCTCTCTCTCTCATGTATAACGTAGAAGACGAGTAACATTACCAAACAGACGAAAGAAACCAATGTATTTTTTTGGTTGGGAAAAAGACTCGAATAATAATTATATGAAGTGTGGATATGTTTAGATATTTAGAGGAACAAGTCAGTAGATGTGTCTGAGAAACAACAAGTGAAGCACAGAATATATGGGATGGGGGAGAAGGTGGGTGATGTGTTGAAGCATCAGTTGAAAGAAGTTTTAACTATGGAGGATAAAAAAAAAAGAAATATGGGAGTGAGATGTTGAATGTTGCAGCGAAGAGGCAGCAGAAATGTCTCCCGTTTGAGAGCAATGTGTAGCATGAAAATTAGGAGAGTCGATATTAAATCACCGTCTGGAGAAGACCCATGTCGGGAGAGTACCGGCGAATCAAGGAGGAGGAGGACCAAGTGGGCTCCCCAAGGGTTTAATACAGATTTCTGAATTAAACCCTCGTGGTTAGAACATGAAGAGAAGATGGAGATCGGTGAGGTGACGAAGGTGTATTAATCTGGAGTCGAAGATAGGTGGAATAGGGGTCGTTCCAGGAACGGTTAGAAGGAGGAGGGGGGAGGGTAAAAGAGACTGGGTTTTAGGGACTTGAGCATCCAGCAGGCTTATGTGAGCGTGTTATAAAAGAATGACAGATAAAGGGTTTCTAACAGAGATACTGTTGGAGTGTGAGCAAGGTAGCATTTACGAATTCACGGAAAATAGTTAGCCCTGAGTCCCGGAGGTGGGAAGGGCAGTGCCTGCACTCTGAAGGAGGGGTGCAGACGTTGCGGTCGGAGGGTAATCTGAACAGTAATTTCAGCTCGCTTCTAGAAAGACAGATTCAATGAATGATGGTGAAATTATTTTCTTTGGATTATCCTGCATTGACAGACAGCCACTGATATATATATATATATATATATATATATATATATATATATATATATATATATATATATATATATATATATAGACACGCACGCAATTAGTGGCCCCTGTGCACGTGCTCGCTAATCCAACTGTCTAATGAGACAATGAAGTGGCAGCACCTCAGAGCCTAAAAGCATGCAGACACGATCAAAACGTTCAGTTGTTGTTCAGGTAAAACATCATAATGTAGAAGAAATGTGATCTAAGTGACGTTGACTGTGGAATGATTGTTGGTGCCAGACAAACAAGATGGTTTGAGTATCTCAGAAACTGATGATCTAATCTGATTTTCAGGCACGTTCTCTAGAGTTTGCAGAGAATGGAATGAAAAGCACAAAACATCCAGTGAGCAGCAGTTATGTAGGCAAAAGCACCTCGTTAATTAGAGAATGGCCAGACTTGATCAAGCTGACAGGAAGGTGACAATAACTTAACCACCAGATATGCTGAAGAGCATCTCTGAATGCACAACAATTGAACCTCGAAGTGGATGGGCTACAGCAGCAGAAGACCACACTGACTTACACTCCTGTCAACTAAGAACATGAGACTGAAGATACAGTAGTCATAGACTCGCCAAAACTGGACAGTTAAAAACAGAGAAAAGTAGTCTAGTCTAACGAATAGCATAATGTGTCTTAATAACATAGTTCTCATCATTTTATACTAACAAGTAGAAGTTTATATGATTCATTTGTTCATGAAACAGAAACATTTAAACGCTTAAAATAATTTTATCTATATATAATAGTTTGTGAATAAAAAGACGAATGTACTGGGAAACAAACAAAGGAACGGGAGGGATCTGAACCCATGGCGAGTGAGTACTAACATTCACAGCCCATGCTATTAGCAGTCCCAACGCTGTAAGAGATTGTATTTTTTTCTGCATTGCTTCTACGTCAAATAAAGATATATTGCTTCTGAGTTGCTTGCCTCTCCAGCTGGCGTTCCTCCTGGGTAAACAAGACGCAGCCTTCACCAAACTGCAACATCGTCTAAAAAGTGCAACCACTGCTAGATTTTGTGTTGGTACCATCTTACCACATGCTGCTGCTTCTCTCCCATGTAGTCACTAGTTTGTACCACTGAGCCCAGCAGAGTAATATTGTAAGAACACAAGCACAGGTGCTGAAAGTGTGAAGAAATACAGCCATCTTCATCTGGAAGAGTCGGACACGATCACCTGCATTTGCAATACAGGAAAGTTATATATGTACGAGATCAACATTTTCGAGTCGGCTATGATTTATCACAATGTAATTTTAGCATCACTGAATGTCCTTAAAAACCTGACACCATTACTGTCCTTTCTCTCGGGGTATGTGACGTGACTCTTGTATAGGGAACTTCCTCTCACCTCTCTCTCCTTAGTTTCTCCTGATAATGGCTGTAAAATGACAGCGAAATATAACAGAATTCATCTTTTTTTTATGTCTTTTTCGGTGTGTTTATTATTCTTCATTACTTTATAGTAAATGTGTATTTAGTAATCTCTTGCTTATTAATATCTTCAGTTTTCTTTATCTTGTTTATTTTATTATTTTTATATATTCCGTTTGTTCATCTCGTTTGTTTGTTCATCTAATTTGGGTATTAATAAATAATATTGGGATACCAGTAAATATTTTGTCAATTATCAGTTTTCTCCCTAAACATCAGCTTCAGGGGTCAGTTGTACTCTAGTTCACTTAACTCAGCCCAAGTATAAGCTTCAGGGGTCAGTTGTACTCTAGTTCACTTAACTCAGCCCAAGTATAAGCTTCAGGTGTCAGTTGCACTCTAGTTCACTTAACTCAGCCCAAGTATAAGCTTCAGGTGTCAGTTGTACTCTAGTTCACTTAACTCAGCCCAAGTATAAGCTTCAGGGGTCAGTTGCACTCTAGTTCACTTAACTCAGCCCAAGTATAAGCTTCAGGGGTCAGTTGCACTCTAGTTCACTTAACTCAGCCCAAGTATAAGCTTCAGGGGTCAGTTGCACTCTAGTTCACTTAACTCAGCCCAAGTATAAGCTTCAGGGGTCAGTTGCACTCTAGTTCACTTAACTCAGCCCAAGTATAAGCTTCAGGGGTCAGTTGTACTCTAGTTCACTTAACTCAGCCCAAGTATAAGCTTCAGGGGTCAGTTGCACTCTAGTTCACTTAACTCAGCCCAAGTATAAGCTTCAGGGGTCAGTTGTACTCTAGTTCACTTAACTCAGCCCAAGTATAAGCTTCAGGGGTCAGTTGTACTCTAGTTCACTTAACTCAGCCCAAGTATAAGCTTCAGGGGTCAGTTGCACTCTAGGTCACTTAACTCAGCCCAAGTATAAGCTTCAGGGGTCAGTTGCACTCTAGTTCACTTAACTCAGCCCAAGTATAAGCTTCAGGGGTCAGTTGCACTCTAGTTCACTTAACTCGGTCAAATAACGAACTTCAGGAATCATCAGCACACTAACCTCTTTACCTCAGTCAACTTACTGGTCAGAGTACTCCATATGTGTCGCTGCTGCTGCTGCTACTGAGTCAACTAACCTCAGGATTCGCCTCCGATCTAACACACTCAACTCAGTCAACAGCTTGAGGAATCAGCTGCACTCTAACCCACTTAACTCAGGCAAGTTACCAGCTTCTCCAATTAGAGTAATAGTGGAGGCTGCAACGTCTTGCCCGCGGCCGCAGACCTGCTCGCCCACCCAAACTCTTTCCTCTTATAAGCCACGAGAAAAAGTGGAGGCCTGGGGTTGTGTGGATGTGCTGGAGTTGCTACACAAACACGGTGGAGGAGAGGAAAAACTTGAGTCCGTGCCTCATACTCTCTCTCGCTCCTTCTAATGATCTTCCTATTTTCTTTCTCCTGGGTCTAAGAAATAGCTGTTTTATTTCACTTTTAGATTCCCTCAAGGGGAATTTGATGACGGTGTGTGCAGGTTGAAAAGGAGGGTCTTGATCCAAGGAAGTGGTGGATCTATCGTTCCATAGGTCGAGACTGAATGTCTTCCGTGCCCTGTGCGATGTTTGACTCCTACGGGCTTAGTGCTTCCCTCCCCTGACAAATAATGCTTCCCTCTGGCACGTGCAGATTTGAAAGCCGGATCATTACCTCCTCCAAGTGCCAGATCAACCAGGCTGTGATGGCTGGGGGAAGCAGTAGGCACCTATCAACACCTATGAACAAGAAGTCATATACAAGAAGCTTGTATATGACTTGTGGCAACTCTCTCTCATGCGAAGCTTCTGTCTATCTCACAACGATAGATAATCTCGCCATTACAAAGATTTTTCCTGAAAGGGCAGATGAAGAGGATAAGAAAATCTATCGTAAACTGCGTGGAAATTCTGACTTAATCCACTAAATCACTGATGGAAATCGCTGGGAAAACTTTTCTAAAAGGTAATTAAGTAATGAAAAGTGTGTGAGGCAGAGCCGCTGATTACATTGGCCAGGTGCTGACGGTACCTGCATCCAGGTACCTGCATCCAGGTACCTGCATCCAGGTACCTGCATCCAGGTACCTGCATCCAGGGTAATTGTTACCTAGGCTGATGAAAAGGACACGGGCAACAGTTGGTTATGACGCACGAATTCGTAATATTTCGACTGCAAACAAATCAGGGAACGGGTGGGGGTTCGAACCATGGCAAGTGACTTGTGAGTTGTTGAACTCACTCGCCTCGGCTTCAAATCCCACGATCCCCGAGTTAACACTTGGTATCTTTATTGTCAAGTACAGAACACGATTCTTATTCATTAACTTCTCGGTATTGTATACCGTCAATATGTAATATTATAAGACCCATATTGCGCCGTGAAGTATTTTACCAGTGTTGAACTGTGATGCACCACTGTGATGCACCACTGTGATGCACCACTGTGATGCACCACTGTGATGCACCACTGTGATGCACCACTGTGATGCACCACTGTGATGCACCACAAGAATGGTAGGAAGCACTTCCGTGTTGAACACCCATTTAAAATACAAGAATGTTAGCAGTTCGGTGTCAAAATAATGGCAAAGTGTATTTACACGTAACAGTGGAATCAAACTGCGCAAGGAACCAGTAGATACAGAAATCCACAGACGTACAGCCAGCTACGCTAGTAGTCAACTGAGACAAGGCCAGGAGCTGTAAACTCGACCCTTGAAAGGCTCTGTTTTCCGAGTACCCAAAAAAAAAAAAAAATCCTCCTTTTAACTAAAAAAAGAAAATTCCACAGTAGCAAGAAAACAGAATACACTCCTTTTACCCACCAAATTTCTGTAAACAATCTACGCACTTTTTCCTCCACACAAACCATTTTGGTGTGACCAGCCGCTGCTGGAGGCGTAGTCGCTCGCCAGATATTGTGACTGAAAATGGAATTCACATCTTCTGTTATTACAGCATGGGAAAAAATATTATAAAAGAGTTCATATTAAATTTGACACCGGTTTTTTTTTATTCTTCCCGGGAAAATCATGTTTTTGAAACAGGCTATGTTAAAAAAAAAAAACCGAATGCATTGTAATTTTTTAGCGTTCAAAGAAAAGGTAGCTAAAATAATTTAGTTTTGTAGATGACTGAGTCTGTTTGTGGGGGAGGGAAGCAGGTACACTTGCGTACACTGCAGCTATGGCTAAAACACTCGACCCACAGAAAAAGAAGAAGATAAATATGCCATAAACAGAAGCTTGTTAAACATTCAGCACTCTGACAGGTCTTCTTTCTCGCGTGAAGATATACGATGGGTGGTAACTTTTAAGACCTACTTATACTCAGTAACACTTATCATTACTTTTCCGTGGTTCATAGTATTATTCCTTTAATATTTGCTTGACAATTTAGGAGGCCTGGTTGGAGACCCGATATAGCGTACGTCGCAAAATCGTAAAATACCACTTCAAAAATTAACTGAAATGTCATTGGCCCTCTGTGTTATGTTGTGATGTGTTTTCTGACCTAAAATCTGTGATATGTGACCTGCACTACGTGCCAGTAGTAATAGCCTGATTGATCAAGGCTCCGTAACCCACAGACGAGCCTCTTTACTAACATGAATAGTTTCCAAAATTCTCTTAGAAGTCAAACGAAATTAAACATTAATTGTTTCAGTTCACTTGATCCTGACAAAACAATTATAAAAACAGTTTACTGCAAAAATAAATTTACTCACTGTGCAAGTGAGTTAATAGTTTGATAAAAAAATGTCAGGAATATAAATACAGTGTGTCTTTCTGCAGAGCAGCGTCGTCTGAAAATATAAGCAGAATGTTGTCATATTGACTATAAATGGTTACACGGGGTGTTTCACACGTAGGAGGCCCCCAGTTGTTTACTAAAGACATAATATACAAACAAGACAGTTGCAACTACGGGAGTACCAATCCGGGGCCTCCTACGAGTGCAACACCTTGTACATATTGACTATAAATGATTACACAAATCTTTTATAACTGCAGGCAGGTCAATAATTAAGGAATTAATGGACACCACAAGTTTATCCTGGGTTAATTTAACAGATACCGCAAAAACTTGTAATAGTAAAAAGTATCTGCACCAGTGTCTCGCTAACTTAGATGCGTAATAGCCACAGTGAAGACGACAGCAGAGACAGCTCTGACAGCTTATTCACAAAGCTGTCAGCAATAAATGAAGATATCCATCCTGAGCCACACAACATCCACACTTTTAACGCAACGATGAATCTAGGGCGGAGTGCAAGGCGTCAACACTATCGCCAGTTTGTGTTATCGAGACGCCCAGCAACCGGTTAACTTCGAGTTAGAGGATAGCATAGTTATACATCACATAGCATCACACACACACACAAGTCACATTATTACCATTCATCCTGCAATATAATAACTCGTGTGACAGAGGACATGATTATTAGCAATATTAATAATAATATTGCTAATAATCATGGTTAATCAGGAGGAGAGTTTGATGATCAATTCTTATACTACCACCAACACTCTCCTCTATTATTATTATAATTATTATAACACCAGTGTTCTGTGGTATATAATCTTGACCTGTTGTGTGACCCCTTGTTCTGTGGCCTATGACCTTGACCTGTTATATGTGATCGTGTTCAGTGACCTTTTGCTTGTGCCGCGACAACTGTTCTGTGACTTATGATTTTGACCAGTGATGTGTGGCCAATGTTATGTGGCTAATAACCTTTACCTGTGATGCATGACTAAGTGTTCCGTGACCTACCTATGACCCTGACCTGTGACTACATCAGTAAATGCACAAAGTATAGACACTTAAAAGACAACAGAGACTACACACCTGTGGTGCACCTCGGCGATGCAAAGTGCTAACTCCCACACAACAATTTTGGTCACAAACCCTAAGGAGCTATTACTGTGTGTCACTCTGTAATGACACACGTGAGTCTGGCTTTCAAGAGAGATCATACACGTTAAATAAATGACTCCAGCTTCATTTTTTATCTGTAATTTGCAGGTAATACATTGCATCATTGTAAATGTTGAACGCGTAGGGGAAAGGATGACATTGAACATTTGCTGAAATAACCTCTGACCTCTTGACCTTTACTTCTGACTGATCCTGCAGAATATCACAATGATTCCTGGTGCACAAAATTGTTCAAGAATGAAATATAAAGTGGAGCCGGAAAATGAAGCTGGTGAAAAAGTTGCACAATCATTTGTTTCTAGTCGTGTGTTTTTCAGGTGTCGGAGAGGATAGATGGATGGATGGATTTGGGGAAGGGATGTGAAGGTGCCTTTATGCTGGTCAATGATTCCTGACCCAAGGAACTAACTTGATTACCTCCCATTCTTCAGGTGCTGTGTGATCTAATGTTCTCTCTGGCTGAAGTATATAACTCTTGAGTTATAATAAAAAATAGGAATGTAGTGTCTGTCCTGTCTTGGTCTTTATTTATTCTTTTAACCAAAAATTATGTGCCTGTATAATTATATATAATTATAGAAACAATACACATATATAGTTCAATGTTTTGTAAACGCCATTGAAAAAAATGTCTCCCAAAATTGAAAATCCCCTTAAAAGGCCTTCATAGTAAGTTTTATTCAATTTCGAATGCCTTTTTCAACTTAAATGGCAAAAGCTACACTGTATAGCATATCCTTATAAGAGGGCTAGCTATACTTTAAACATTCATGTCACGTTCTATATTTTTGCATGAGTGACATGCCTCACCACGACTGATTCTCACTTTTTTTTTTTTTTTTGGTTCATAAAAACCGACCAAAAACAAGTTTCCCGGCACTTCAGCTCAAAATAATGTGTCATTCTGGAGCTTTAAGGATGAAAGCTTAAAGTCGTGGAAAATAAATCGCAGAGAGAGAGAGAGACTTGGTGTTTGAACCTACAGCAGCACACATCAAGTCTCCGGGGCCCGCCTCCACGACTTTGAAACAAATATGAGAATCTGGCACTGATGGAAATGAAAGCATATTCCGATGGACTCCTTCCCTCCCCAGCTTGACCTACGACCCACGTTGACAGTAACACGCGTGACCCCCAGCTTGAGCTGTGCCCACGATGACGGTCACTGCTCAAAGCTGACAACAAAACTCCATGGCATGAAAAAAGAATTCAGTATGTGGCAATAGGATTCAGGACGCGTCACATGCTGAATCCATCCTGTAGTCGCGTCCTGAGCCCTGTTGTCTCGTCCTGAATCCTTCTGTCGCGTCCTGAAACTTGCTATCGAGTCCTGAATCCTGCTGCCACGTCCTGTTGTCCCCAAGGCTGCCCCTGCCTGCCTTCCAAGCCTCAGTCCGGCCCTTTAAAACCTTACAGCCAAAACCACTTGTAAAAATAGTTCCACCTCACTTGAATACCCCGTGGGCTTATCCCAATTGGTTTTTTTCCTCATTGCCCTTCCTGAAGTGCTGCTCTGCGGAGACCCCGGGTAAAAATATGTGCTCCTAAAATAAATGTTTTTGCTTGGGTATTAGCCGTGTGTTTACGAGACGGAGGCACGAAGCCCTCACACGCCTCTCGGTAACCCCGGTCCCTCTCTGCCACGTAGTCATTTTAGCCCCATAAACCAATACGGACACATTCCATTAACACTCAGATCCGCATCATCATGCGAAATTATACGCATGGAACCTTAGGAGAAAATCTCGAATCTGATCCTTGTACACGCAAACACACAGGATGTTGCTTTCTTAATGCCTTTAAAAGGGCGAATAAGAGACCACTGTTGTAAATTAAGAGTTAAATGGCGTTTGAAGGATGTTAGAAAGTTGTTTCCACAGTAATGGGAAAAAATGGAGCGGGTTATACGAGGTGTCAATACCCGACCAATTGTGTTCGTGGGCCACCACGAGCCACCGGATGGCGAAACGTCTACAAATAGATACAGAGATGTCAATTCTTCATCTTGTCGGTACTGTATACCATTCATACAACCACTCGTGTCGAAACGTTTCCTTAATAAACGTCTTGATCAGTGCATACCTGTCTTTCAGCAACAACTTCCCCGGCATCACCACAGCGCTTCCACCAGCTCTTCTCTTGTCCAGCTACGAGTTTAGTGCTTCCCCGTGATTGTAATAACATGCTTCTGTAGCTGCAATTTCTGAAGACGGGACACCCGAGCATAACTCTGCTCCTGTAGATGCAAACAGATAATTGCACACAGGCGTCTCGTAGTTCCAAGCGTCCTTTCCACGATACGAACTAACGTACATGACACCTCGACCACAACACTAGCTTAAAAAATTTCGTCCGATGACACGACCTTGAAGTTAGTGGGTACGCATCCTGGTAATGGCTTCTAACTATAATAAAATCTTCGTAAATAAAATCAGAATCCTTATACCTCACGAAATCGTAGTAACACAAATGCAAACAAAACACGACACGTGGCTTACGCACTGGCCAGGTCAGTGGCTTACTCACTGACCAGGTCAGTGGCTTACTCACTGGCCAGGTCAGTGGCTTACTCACTGGCCAGGTCAGTGGCTTACTCACTGACCAGGTCAGTGGCTTACTCACTGACCAGGTCAGTGGCTTACTCACTGGCCAGGTCAGTGGCTTACTCACTGGCCAGGTCAGTGGCTTACTCACTGGCCAGGTCAGTGGCTTACTCACTGGCCAGGTCAGTGGCTTACGCACTGGCCAGGTCAGTGGCTTACTCACTGGTCAGGTCAGTGGCTTACTCACTGGCCAGGTCAGTGGCTTACGCACTGGCCAGGTCAGTGGCTTACTCACTGGTCAGGTCAGTGGCTTACTCACTGGCCAGGTCAGTGGCTTACCACTGGCCAGGTCAGTGGCTACGCACTGGCCAGGTCAGTGGCTTACTCACTGGTCAGGTCAGTGGCTTACCACTGGCCAGGTCAGTGGCTTACGCACTGGCAGGTCAGTGGCTTACTCACTGGTCAGGTCAGTGGCTTACTCACTGACCAGGTCAGTGGCTTACTCACTGGCCAGGTCAGTGGCTTACTCACTGGTCAGGTCAGTGGCTTACGCACTGGCCAGTTCAGAGGCTTACGCACTGGCCAGGTCAGTGGCTTACTCACTGGTCAGGTCAGTGGCTTACTCACTGGCCAGGTCAGTGGCTTACGCACTGGCCAGGTCAGTGGCTTACTCACTGGTCAGGTCAGTGGCTTACTCACTGACCAGGTCAGTGGCTTACTCACTGGCCAGGTCAGTGGCTTGCTCACTGGTCAGGTCAGTGGCTTACGCACTGGCCAGGTCAGAGGCTTGCTTACTGGCCAGGTCAGAGGCTTGCTTACTGGCCTGGAGTTTTACGACTCGCTTGCCATGGGTTCTAACCCCACCCGTACCGTGGGGAGCTCTGGAAGCTATAAAACGTTGTGATTCTGGTAACATGTGGTTTAGCTTAATAGAGAGTATGCAAAAAGTAATACAAATAAAAAAATCCATGCTATCAGTAATGTTATTTCCAGTTTGGTTTCAAATGGTCTGGTGATACCGACAGACTATGGAAGAGGACACTTGTGTACAGTTTAGGACATTTATTAAATGTTTCCTTTCCACGTTATATCCAGTGGTTATTATCAGTACCATATCTCACTCCAGATAATGTCTCATTTAAAATAATATTTTCGTTTGATAACATTTTGCTGCTGGATCTAGAGATAGGAGAGATGTGTGGTACGTGTACGTACTCACCAGTTTGAACGCATCTGTTTGCGTTCGCGAGGGTTGAATTTCAGCTCCTGATCCTGCCTCGTAACTGGACATTTGCCGAGTCCACTCCCTCCTAGCTTCGTGAGGAAATGTCATACTTTATTCTTTTATCTGAGGCGCATACTTTCGACACTTCTTCCTCCAGGTTGTTCCTCTTCCAAAAATGAGGCTGAAGAAGTAATTCCTGAAATCCCTTGAGTCATCTGGCTTCAAGTTTTAAAACTGTGCCCCTGGGTACCCATTTCCCGCTTCTCGAACAGTTGATTTCCAGGCACACTGTCGAGTACTGTTGACGTCGTGTGTGTACTCACCTAGTTGTACTCGCCTAGTTGTGGTTGCAGGGGTCGAGTCATAGCTCCTGGCCCCGCCTCTTCACTGGCCGCTACTGTGTGTGTATGTGTGTATGTATGTGTGTGAGAGTGAGAGAGAGAGGGGGGGGAGAGGGAGGCAGAGAGAATGTTAAAAAAATATGAATGTTTACAAATGGCTCAACTTAAGGAACGCCGAATAAGAATTGAATAAATTTGAGGAAAAATGCGACAAAGATGGCGTTAAAAAAAGATGCTGGTAGTGTGTGTTGGAGATCAAATGAATCACTGCTGGTTGTGTAATAATTCTGTATTACAGTGGCACCTGGATACAAATCTCAAAGAGAAGCAATAAATGACAATCATTAACAACTTATAGATTACACAGGAAAAGAAAAATTGAACATCGTGTGTTCAGTTTTTCTTTCCCTGTGTAATCTATAAGTTGTTAATGACTGTCATTTATTGCTTCTCTTTGGTGGTGGTGGTGGTGGTGGTGGTGGTGGTGGTGCTGCTGCTGCTGCTGCTGGTGGTGGTGTGGTGGTGGTAGTGGTGCTGGTGGTGGTGGTGGTACTGCTGATGGTGGTGCTGCTGCTGCTGGTGTGGTGGTGGTGCTGGTGGTGGTGGTGATGATGATGATGATGATGATTCACATACTAGAAAGTAAAAACAAATGCTGTGTGTGTGTGTGTGTTCCATAAGGGTTTCTGATGGTTTCTAAGGGTTTCTGATGGTTTCTAATGGTTTTTGATGGTTTCTAAGGGTTTCTGATGGTTTCTAAGGGTTTTTGATGGTTTCTAAGGGTTTTTGATGGTTTCTAAGGGTTTCTGATGGTTTCTAAGGGTTTCTGATGGTTTCTAAGGGTTTTCAGTTAATAGCAATTTCACAAATTATATACTAGACAATACATGTTTAGCTAATTAATAAGGTGTCTAGTTCTTTCAGTGCTTAGTTGATGTTAATACAGGAAGAATTACGAATCGTTGTTAGAGAGAGAGAGAGAGAGAGAGAGAGAGACGGCTTGTGGCAGAAAGAGGAAGAATAGCTCATTTTTGTACAAAAGCCACAGTTACTTTATTACAGTTGAGTCATAACGAAAAAAAGTTTGAAGACTTCCCTGGAAAATTATCAGAGTGATTCATCACGAATTTACAGAGAGAAGAAAATTTTAACTTTCAAATTGGAAAAAAATAGTTACACTGAAGTGCATGACCGTCATGGGCGCCATGATGCCGGTCATACGCTCTTGGTTCAAGGAACTGGACTTGGATGGTACATGAACGACTCCCATTCCCCAGGCGTTATAGGAGCCCTTAAAAGGTTTAGCGCTTCACCTTGATTAAAATGAAAAGATTCCACAGATTCAAAGATCATCTACGGCCACCATACCTTTGATATACCTTTGATATACCTTTGAAGAGTTTCGAGAGTATCTACTCTCTGAGCCCGGCCATGGGCCAGGCTCGTCTGGTGCTTGCCTGGTCAACCAGGCTGTTGCTGCTGGAGGCCCGCTGCCCCACATATCCATCACAGCCTGGTTGATCTGGCACCTGGTGAAGATATTTGTCCAGTTTCCTCTTGAAGGCTTCTACACTGGTTCCAGCCGTGTTTCGGATATCTTCTGGTAAGATGTTGAATAGTCTGGGACCCCGGATGTTAATACAGTGCTCCCGTATTGTCCCCACCGCACCCCTGCTCCTCACTGGGTTTATTTTACACTTTCTCCCATATCTCTCACTCCAGTATGTTGTTATGGCAGTGTGCAGATTTGGGACCAGGCCCTCAAGTACTTTCCATGTATATATTATCATGTATCTCTCTCTCCTCCGCTCCAATGAGTACATGTTCAAGACTTGAAGGCGTTCCCAATAATTTAGATGTTTCAATGGCTCAATGTGAGCCGTAAACGATCTCTGGATTTGTTCCAGCTCTGCTATTTCTCCTGCCCTGAACGGGGCCGTCAGCACTGAGCAGTATTCTAAGTGAGGGAGCACTAGCGATTTGAATAGTGTCACCATCGGCATTAGTGCAAGTAAAGTATTTAAATTACTGGGAAACGCCTCAAAGTACTAAATATTGCGCTGTATGACCCCTGTGGTTTAGCGCTTTATTTTGATTATAATAATAATTAGTACTAAATATGTGCTCGCTGAAGCGAAGAGAGAGAGAGAGAGAGAGAGAGAGAGAGAGAGAGAGAGAGAGAGAGAGAGAGAGTGATGATATATACATGGCAATTCCTCGTAGACCTGATCCAGAATCTACACACTGCGATAAAGTACTGGAGAGAGAAAGCTGATTTTTCTCTCTCCTAAGTGCGGGTTATTTGTGTATTGTTCCAGTCACGGTATTGGGGTTTTCTGTTATTTCTGAGAACTTGAACTTGATTGTTGTCGCCGGGAAGCTGAGCAACGTCAGATGGTGAGATTTTATTCATAGTAATGATCATAATAATACACAGTCTACCTGGAGAGAATATAAGAGGTTTCCACTATTCCTGAGCAAGCCGGTGTCCAGATGGCATGATCCATCAGGCTATTAATGCTTGCACCTCTGTGTCCGATGTGAAAAGTGCAACCTGGCTTCTCCCGTAGAAAGTCAGCGATGTGATAAAATTACCTTCATGTCTGACGAGAGGACGTTGAAGAGGACGTTGAAGAGGACGTTGAAGAGGATGTTCAGTGACTTCTCTCATACCATCAGTTTCAATGGCGGTGCTTGACACTGTCTATCGTCTCTCTCACTCTCGCAAGAAATTCTCTTAAGTGAGGCCGCTTCTTTTCAACATTTCCGTGCGCAAATTGGTATAGAACGTCGTCGTCTGTGCTGTCTAGAAAGTAAAACACAGGGGCTCTTGGTCTCTCCCATGAGTATTGATATTGGACTTGAGGAAAGAAAGCAGTGAATGTTCTCTGGAGGTTTTCTGTTTCATCAAGTTTCCTGAGTCCTCAGTGGCGTCATTGTTTACGGCTGTCAGTGCAGGTGACTAGTGATATCCTGTATACTTCATAATGACATTTATTTATATACACCGAGGAAAAAATAAGAGATTCAGATAAGCCCTAAGGGTTAGTCACGCAGGAAAGCCAAGACCACACAGTCTGGCTTAATTAAAATAAAGTCCTCTGGTCCTCTTCCCCAGGATGGGATTAATAACAGTCGGCTAACACCCAGGTACCTATTTATTTCTAGGTGAACAGGGACAACATGAATTAGGAAATATAACCAAGGTTTCCACCCGCCACAAGATCGAACCCGGGTACTTCCAAAGGGAACCCAACGCGCTACCACTGAACCACGAGCCACCTGGTGTATGGTATAAGAGTATGTGCTGACCTATATGTGACTGCAGGGGTCAAGTCTCGGCTCCTGGCTCAGCCAGGAACTAAGACGTGACTTCCAGAGCCTTATCGTAATTCTTCTTAAAGATGTGTATGGATCCTGCCTCTAATGTCCAGGTCGTTCCACATCTTGACCACTCTTAAGACTGAAGAAATACTTCCTTTGTGTATTAGCTGAGGGCTTATTGAAGTCGCTTATTGAAGTCGCTTATTAAATAGTAAAATTGTAATTATTTTTACATCTAATTCCAATTTAAAAATCGATGCTAATGTCTTCTCGGAGTGGACGCGTCTTAAGCAAAGATAAGTACGACGATGGCTTCATCCACCGTCTTGGAGGTATGTACTTAACCTCCTCCTTCACATTAGTATAATGTGTATTATTATGTATTATTGTTAGTGTGGCGTGTGTAAGCGTGTTAAATAAGAATGAGTGGGGGCAAGTGCTTCTTATGACCTGCTATTGAAATGAGAGCAAGGTAACATTATGAGAGCAAGGTAACATTATGAGAGCAAGGTAACATTACGAGAGCAAGGTAACATTATGAGAGCAAGGTAACATTATGAGAGCAAGGTAACATTATGAGAGCAAGGTAACATTACGAGAGCAAGGTAACATTATGAGAGCAAGGTAACATTATGAGAGCAAGGTAACATTATGAGAGCAAGGTAACATTACGAGAGCAAGGTAACATTATGAGAGCAAGGTAACATTACGAGAGCAAGGTAACATTATGAAGGGATTCAGAGAAACCGGTTAGCTGGACTTGAGAGTCCTGGAGGTGGCAAGTACAGTGCTTACACTCTGAAGGAGGGGCGGGGGGGGTGATATTGCAGTTTGGAGGGGCATCTAATCTGTAGCATCGGTGCTCCTGTGGCAAGACAGTAATGGAGTGATGGTGAAAGTGTTTCATCTTTTTCGGGTCACCCTGCCTCGGTGGGAGACGTCCAGTGTGTTTAAACTACGATTTTGTTTTATTTGCTTAATCTGTTTTTATTATTTTGGCTCAATGATATTCTTTAAATTTATAGTTTGCAAACTTTGATCAGGCCAAAGAATGATCTCTACCCTAAGTTCAATATTATTACATGTGTGCAGGACCAGCTTGAAAGGAACAAGCTCAAGCTCTCTCTCTCTCTCTCTCTCACACACACACACACACACACACACACACACACACACACACACACACACACACACACACACACACACACGGTCTGGGACAAACATGTTGACGCTTCTGGTCACTGGATACCCAAATGAGTCAGCCAGGGATAGCGAGGTATCCCCTAACGTCTTCACACTGCTGTTTTGCCTGCTGCTGCTGCTAGTGCTGCTCCTTCATCCTGCTGCTACTGTTGGTGTTGCTGCTGTTCCTTCATTCTGCTGCTACTGCTGTTCCTTCATTCTGCTGCTACTGCTGTTCCTTCATTCTGCTGCTACTGCTGTTTCCATCTTGTTTCTCTGGTGTAATTGCTGTTTATGCTGTCCTTGTTAAGGGGCAGCGATGACGATGGTGGTGATAGTAATGGTGGTCGAGCGGGTGGGTCCTCGGGCGGGCAGGGTAACGAAAAAGTGGGCGGGCGAATGCGCGGGCGGGTGGCGTAACGAGCGGGTGGGCGGGTGAACGAGCGGACTGGAGGTTAACTTCTCTTGAGAGTCAAGGTGACGTGGTCTAGTGCAATATACGGAGTCTCTTGGCCTCGGAGAAGTGAAATGCCTTCTAGGAAGAGTCTAGAGCCTCTTAGAATCTTAGAATCTTAGAATCCATCTTCTACCACCCATATATACATATATATTTTAGGTCAGGGATTTATTTAAAAGGCACAAACATGAATACAATATATTAAAGATTATGAATCTCCTCCAGCTCCTCTGAAGCTGGATGCGAGCCAAGCAAGCACTGCCCCTCTGGATGGCCACGCTGAGGCGCTGGAACATGAAAGTGACTGCCGTTGGGTCCCTAGTGGGGTCAATGAGTCTGGAACCCAATTCTTTGAGGAAACGTGTGTCATTCTTTCCCCGAGATCCCAGGGACTCCGATCCCACTGGGACAAATTGATACTGATGACTTATGTTTCTGTACTTGCTAATCTTGTACTCCTCCCTGTGGTCAGCAGCTCCTTCCTATTGCACAATGCTGTAACAGATGTAGGTGTCAGATAATCGACACACAGGTATAGTCCCATGCTAAAAGCTTGCCATTCTTCCAAGGATAAATGGTATACCTTTGATATACATTTGAAGAGTTTCGAGAGTATCTACTCTCTGAGCCCGGCCATGGGCCAGGCTCGTCTGGTGCTTGCCTGGTCAACCAGGCTGTTGCTGCTGGATGCCCGCTGCCCCACATATCCATCACAGCCTGGTTGATCTGGCACCTGGTGAAGATATTTGTCCAGTTTCCTCTTGAAGGTTATCCCATCAGGGCAGTTTGTGGGAATGTAAGTATTGCTGAATGCTAGGGATCAGGACTCTCAGTTGGAGACCCAGCCGAAGCAAGGCTCGTCTTTATGGTGTCGTTGACTTCACTGTGTCTTGGTGCAGGCCGGGTCACCACTTGGAGAAGACCCGGGCCGGACATACCGGCGAACCTACAAGAAGAAGAAGATGTGTCTTGGTTTTGGAGCAGTTTAGACAGTGTAAACTATATTGGTCGGCTTGCACATTGCCGCAAATAAACGTATATTTCATGTGGATTGGGGCAGCGAGGCAGAGAGCATGAAAGTGCTCTCTGTGGATCGAGGAGTGTCCCTATTGCCGATATTGGAACTGGAGGAAGTCCCTAGAGTGTTGTGCGCTCACAGCTTGAAGACGGGCACTCTCCCTGTAGGATACTGCGGCTTCGACCATGTTGTTATGCACCTTTTCAAAAACAGGGCCATCCCATCTGGACTGTCTGTAGGCCAGTGTTGCACTGAGTTTTGGTGCTGGAGCAGTGAGTCTTCCACTTGATGATAATCCTGGTGCAGCTTGGATCATGTATTCCTGTTAAGTCACCAAGGTTGTCTTGAAGAATTTGCTCGTCCAATGCAATGGAGGAGAATAAAGCTGGTAGTGCAATCTGGAAAAATTTATGTACTCCCAATCCCCCCATCCCGGACAGAAAGTGAGGCTTGCAACCACTCTCCATCTTTAAGGGAAAGATTCAGTGCACTCTCTAGCATGGTCTTTAGGAGGGAGTTATATTCCTTGGGAGTTTTGGACTGTTGAAAGCTGGGAAGCACCTCAAGAAGTTAGTTTCAGAAGGGACAGGTATCTGGTGAGTAGGTAGAAGGCATCGTGTGTATCAGTGTCTTTTATCCTGCTTTCCATCATCCTGAGGTCTGATAATTTTTTTTCTAGAATCAGATCAATAGTGTTGGAGCCGAGAGGAGCACCAAGGAGAGTGCTATTGTCCGACTCAATGGCTTGTCGTCCTTCTGGCAAAACAGCACTAATATCCTCAATGATCTGTCTACTGGAAGAAACTATTTCACATTTGGAAGGATTTACAGATAGGCCCTGGCTCTCTTCCATGTCTTTTATTTTCCTGATGTCCTCTATGAGAGAGACTGTAGTGCCAGCCAAAATACCATCATTAAAAAAACAGATATTGAGCTCACTGGAGAATGTTTCTGTGATTTCCATGATGACCAGACAGAACAGAAAAGGGGCGAGAAGGTTCCTCTGTTGCACCAATTCTCATGAGTCAATTTCATGTTTCCTTAACAGAAAGTTTCGAAGTACCACTTAC